>JARFJB010001795.1:3032500-3167500 GCA_036346205.1 Vesta saturnalis
GGCGCGTGGGCGCGTGGGCGCGTGGGCGCGTGGGCGCGTGGGCGCGTGGGCGTGCGTGCGTGCGTGCGTGCGTGCGTGCGTGCGTGCGTGCGTGCGTGCGTTCGTGCGTGCGGGCGTGCGCGCGTGCGCGCGCGCGGCGCGGCGCGGGCGCGAGCGGGCGCGTGCGCGTGCGCGGCGCGTGCGCGTGCGCGTGCGCGTGCGCCACGCGTGCGCGTGCGCTGCGCGTGCGCGTGCGTGTGTGTGTTATATAAACAGGACAAAACACAGGGGCGGAACTGGGTCCATCCCGTTCTGCCGCGCGCGTTAAAATTCGAAAAAAGTCACTTACTACCATTATCCATCCATGATCACTGTATAATGGAACAATATATTTAAAAAGACGACTAATTCAATGGAATCAAAGTTAATTGGGGACAAAATACCGTAAGAACGCTTACCTTGTTTTGAAAATTTCCAAATATTACAGTAAGACACACAATTTATAGCTAAAAGTTGCCAGAGTGAGTTAATGAATTCCAGCAATTAGACAAATGCTACACATGTCCTGTGTGCAACTGAGGCTCGTGAAGCTTTACCGTGCTACTCTAGTGCCACTGGCGGGAAATAAATTCCTTACCCCGTTCTACCCCGGTTTCCCATTCCGCCCCGGTGTCCCTTAATTTTAATTTTACAACTGAATCAAATTATGTTCGAATAAATTTTGTAATTTGTTTAGTTTTAATTTTAGGTATTTGGAATATGATTTTTAAATTTTATTATGTTAGTCATTTTTTTTAATTTATCATTTTATTTTATTTTTGTTGGATAATGCTGCAATAATTTGTATCTGTTCCTTACATTACTAATTAATTGTTATGCTCGTTGTTCTGTAATTGCATGTATTCTGTACAACAACAATAAACCTATTATTATTATTATAACTGACAGCCGCCATAGCATAATGAGTTAAGCACCTTAGCACCTAATAGATTTCCGGTTTACAGTGAATTCGATTCCAGGCACCGGTGACCACGACCTTACATATGAAGTCACAAAATCTATGGTAAAAATGCAGACTGCCTATCTGATTGCAAAAATTACCTGAGGCAGATACAGATTAAGTCCTCGAAAAGTTGCACGCACAGGGCGTAGAAAAAACTAAATTATTACCTAAATAAATATTCCACGATAACATGTGGAAAACATGTAAGTTGTTATAATTACAGTTAAATTATAGTGTTCTTTTTCTAAGGTTCTAAATACCGTTTAAAGAATAGCGGATTCAACAACAAACATCAGATCAGTCATTAAAAGTAACACCTTACTCAATCTTTCAACCTTCTCTGCTTCAAAGCCTAACGCATACGACTAAGTATATGCTGATCATACCCTTCACCTTTAAATCTTTCAAAGTAAACTGTATCATAGTGTTAAATTTTTGGTAACTAATAATTCTTACATAATTGATTTTTATGATTAAAAGAATCCAATGCCTTGTTTCGTCGGTAACTTAGATATATTCAGTTAAAGTTGCATACTTAATTTAGTTTTAAATCTGTTTGTCATTTCAATTTTATATGTTAATATTTAAAGGAACTCGTACGTCTAGTAAAGTTTAAAGATTTCGCATTACATTTCATCTGACATTCCTTTATGCTATCTAGTTTTTGTATAACACCATACCCTTTGGCGACCAACTAAACTGTGTATGAACGTTAGCTTCAAAGATCACAAATTCCTTCACCGAATTTGAATAAGTGGTGCTTTGAAGAATCAGCAAAATTTAAATTGTTGGAAGTTAAGAGCTTAATGCTTCGTTATTCAATGTTTCTACTAGAATAAGTTTTTGCTTTGATTTGGCGGTTACGTGTACATAAACTGTTAGTTCCTCCTAATAATGCTCAAGTCACATTGAAAATTCATAGTTTCTATCTTTTTTAGATTATTGTTAAATCTAATGAGAAGGCGTACAAAAAATTAAATAATTAGCAAAAATAAAAAGTTTACTTTGAGTATTTTTCGTGACTGCAGACAATATTTCATCAGTATAATGTTCAAGCCAAAATAAGAAAAGAATATCATATAATCAGTAATATAGCTGCACAAATATATAATAAAGTTTAAAATAACACCATCCAGTATTTAACGTGCATAAATTTTCTTATCATTACCATAGGGTAGAGTCGCTCTCGTTCGACAACGCACTGATGCACGCACCCGTACACTGCACAAATATTAAACGTATATTAACGACTCTTAACATGCTCGAAGGAAAAAATGTAATATAAAAAAAACATTGAAAACTTCGATGGGTTGTAAAAAACTAATAGTAAAACTATTCATAAACAGCACGAAATAGGAATTAAAAGTTACAGTAAACTACACAAGTTCTAAAAAATGAGTATTTAGATATACTCCTATTTTGAATTAGAGTAGGCCGTGGAAATCTAGCGAAAGTGTGGTAGCACTGTCAAAAGAACAAGAATTTACAACCGTAGATTGACTTTTGAAAATTGTAGGTTATATTTTTAAAGCCAATGCAGCGTTGCAACATAGTTTTTCACGCTATTTAGACTTTGCATAAAAATCGTTCAATCTTGAGTGACGTGTTTAAAAAAATAAATTTAAATCTTCAGACCTTGAGCGTCTATTACCTACATAAAACGGAAATTGTACATTCTCTACATTAGTCATAAATGACAACATCGTATCTTATCTAATACAATGAGATGTTTTGTTAACCAAATCTATGTAAAAACTAATAAGAATACCTTCTCCTTTTTCTATTCTTCCAAAATAAAAAAACAGGGTACAAATATGCAGAAAATTCGAGCGCAATTTCATAAGTCGTTCAGTGCAAAGGCTTGCTTTCGTGATCAAATTTCCATACTGCAGCTTTCTCTTTCTTTTCTTGGCTATTAAACATGATCTAGAGGTATGTTTATATGCAAACTTAGTTCTCAATAGGTAACCAGAACATCAATATGTATCAATTTAATTTAACCTGTCCAGGAAATCCACAGTGCTTTTTCATATGTAATGCAAAGCAAATATTTTCTTTCGTGATAAAATTTGTCGCGTCGTTCTTTTCTTGACTGTTACGTACACGTAAAAATAAATATCCAAAAATGTATCCACGGACAAGACCTGATGAAAACCAAATATTTAAATGTATTTTTACTAAAATCTTGATGCCAAACAGTAGGATCCCATTCCAACTGCATTATATCACCAAAAGAATTTAACTATACACCGCTATGTGAATGTGAATTTGAATTTGATTCTCCTAGTCCCATAACAACAGATAGGATTTTCAATCGAAAAGTTTGCCATATATTTCTCCCAATCATTTGAAAGAATCTTTTTGCAATCGTTACTTTTAATACATAAAGAGAACAGTGGTATGTAACTAAATATACAGTGTGGAACAGCCAAATAAATAAATTCAGCAGCTCCATTATTATGCATTTTTTTAGAAAATTCTGAGACACGTCAATTTTTAATTTTAAAATGACATCTTATCACGTAAGAATGTCATCCCTAAAGACGACAGCTACAACCCCTAAATTTTCAAATTGGAAGTAGGGGCTTGTGATACTTCGTTTGAAAGACCTTTTCATTCTCTATTCAAAACTGCCATGGTTTTAAATTTTGTTGCAGAAATTAGCAAGAAAAAATATAAAACGTTAAAATAAAAAAAAAATCATTATTAATGTAGCAGATGTTCAAAATGCATGCCTCCAGCGTCTTGGCAGCATCCTAGACGTAAATAGAAATGTCTTTTAACGTTAGTTAACATCTGTCTAACATCGACCTAATTACCAGTGTTATTCTTCTTCTTAAGTCAGCTACATCGTCGGGTTTGGTTTTGTAGACCATACTTTTTACATATCCCCATAGGAAGAAGTCTAACGGTGTGAGATCAGGTGATCGTGCAGGCCATTCTACAGAACCATGTCTCCCTATCCAGCGATTTGGAAAGATTATGTGGAGATATTGCCGGACATTCACTTCGTAATGTGCTGGTGCGCCATCCTGCTGGAACCATATTGCATTACCTGGAAGTTGTGGGTTTCCTTCAGCTGGATACAAGTTTGCAATCGCCGGTACAACATTATTTTGGAGCAGCTCTAAGTAAGTTTCTCCATCCAAATTGCCGTCAACGAAGCAGGGACTAATGATGTTTTCTCCAATTATTCCTTCCCAAACATTTACTTTTACAGGGTTTTGCGTGTGCTGTTCCTCATCCAGTGAGGATTTTCTCCCGACCAGTAACGACAGTTTTGACGATTAACATGGCCGTTAAGAGTACATGTAGATTCATCCGAAAATAAAACATTTTCTATTTGTAAAGTAATGTAACCTATCATTTGCATCATTTGTTCACAAAAGAGAATTCGTCTATCAAAATCGTCTTCCGCGAGCTCATTAGTTGGTAGCAGTTTATATGGGTGCATTTGATTTTCTGCCAATACGCGGAGAATTGAGGAATGGCTAATATTTAATGCTGAAGCTGTTTGACGACTCGACGAATGTGGATTTTCTTCAACAATAAGCATTACATCCAATTTCTGATCATCGTTGGGTTTATTGGGAGGATTTTTCTTTAGCTGTCGTATATGTCCTCGTTCCCGAAACTGCTTCTCTATTTTACTTACGGTACCTTGAGATATTGGCGGCAACTCCGGATATTTTTCTTGAAGTAGGCGAACAACTTCGGCCTGTGTTCGTGTTCTGTTTCCGTAACCAATCACCTGCAGAAACGTTATCTTATGCATTTCTGTTAGGTAAACCATTTCTCTTAATTGCAACACGAAAATTAGAGCAAACATTTTAACACTGACAACGGTCAACTACTATTACCATGACAATCACGTTTCTAGGTAATTTCACTAAAGCTGACAATGGCCAAGTTCTTAAATTTCAAGTTTGTTCATTCGCTGCTTGCTGGTTTTTGTCGTTCGATTGTCGAGCAAAAATTGTACGTATTCATTAGTAAGTTTATATCTTATCGTACGGAATGTCGGCAATTAAAGACATTTATTTTTTGTTATTATCAACATTTAAAAACCTAAAATTGACAAATAGTATTACTTATAAACGTTTTATTTGAATGTAACGAATTTCCTACGCTGGAAAAACTTATCCGTTTTTCTGGTTAATTCCTGCAATAAAATTTAAAACCATAGCAGTTTTGAATAGAGAATGAACAAACCTTTCAAATGACGTATCACAAGCCCCTACTTCCAATTTGAAAATTTAGGGGTTATAGCTGTCACCTGAAGGGAGTTGAAATTAAAGATGTCATTTTTACGTGACAAGATGTCATTTTAAAATTAGAAATTGACGTGTCTCAGGATTTTATAAAAAAAATGCATAATAATGGAGCTACTGAATTTATTACATTTGGCTGTTCCACACTGTATAAACTTTGTTGTTTATGTATGTACTTTGACATTTGTCAACAAATATTTCAAAATTTTACTTTTTCTAATTTGATGTAAACGATTACAAAAAATTTTGTTCGCAACATGTGCGCTGTCATCTTTTTGGTGCTTGGCCTTATATTTTATCCCTCGGCTACGCCTCGGGTAAAAAAGGACGGCCTCGCACCGTAAGTAGCGCACTAGCTGCGAAAACTACTATTTCCGTATGCGAACAAAAATTTTGCCACACTGTAGGAAAACGTTTGGATAAAGCCTCAAGCCACACAATTTATGAACCATATCTTTCAACAGGGGTTACTTTGCCCTGTGAGGTGATTTTGTCCAGTTTCAAAATAAGAGTTTTCGCGCCATATACCACTTCCGCGTCCATCACGCGAGTCACTACAATGCATGGAGGCACATCTGTTGGACTAGGGCAAATCATTCAGGAGTGTTACAGCCATCGCTTGGTACTCTGCGAGGGAAACCATGCATTTTTATTAGTGTCAATAAAAAGGTGATTTCTTATTTATTCAAAACATTGGCAACAAAATCAAAGGCAAACGTGATAAACCTGTTGGCGAAAAAACTGAAATTCTTCATCAAATTTTAGTTTGTGCCGATGGGGAAATGCCCTTACCTCCTATTGATGTAAGATTGATTGTTAGACACTACCCGCAAAGACGGTAATATGCCTGGAGAAGACTGGTACATATATTTCATTAAACGTCATAGAGAGCAGTTAACTGTAACAAAGTGCCAGAGTATGTCTCGAGCAGGAGCTACTGTCGGTATTGACCCATTATCGACGTATTTCGAACATCTTGAAGAGTCATTAAATCATGTGCCACCTTAAAACATTCTCAATTTTGATGAAACTAACCTCAGTGACGATCCGGGTTCAAAACTGATGGTATTTCGTAGAGGAGTAAATTACCCTGAAAAGCACATGAATTCTACTAAAGGTTGCATATCCTTGATGTTTGCTGGTTGTGCAACTGGAGAATTGCTGCGATGTTACGTTGTTTACCGAGCGGAGTGGATGTGGAGATCTTGGGCAGAAGGAGGTCCACCTGGGACCTATTATGGCCGAATAAAAACTGGATGGTTCGATGCCCCAAATTTTGAAGAGTAGTTTTTAAAGATAGTCGTACCTTGAGCTAGACGTAAAACAGGTACCAAATGCATTATCGGTGACAATTTAAGTAGTCATATAAGCTACACAGTAATCGCAACTTGTGAACAGGAAAATATTAAGTTCATTTTTTACCGTCCCATACCACACATTTATTCCAACCATTGGATGTTTGCTTGTTTGCCCCGTTAAAACGACAGTGGAGAAAACTTCTAAGATATTTTAAATTGAGAAATTCCTCTTGTAATTCTATCGAGAAGGCAAGATTTCCATGAATATGGTCAAACCTTCTGGCTGCGATTTCTACAAACGTTACAGAAAATGAGAACTGTGCACTTGATGAGAAAGTACCATTAGAGAATTTTAAGAACGGAGACTTTGTATTTGTCAAATTTGCAGAAAAAATCATTTCACTGTAAAAATTTGTTGAAGATGGAGATTGTGAAGTTTCTTATCTAAGAACAAACGATAGAGGAAAATTCTTTACATTTATTGTTCAACCTGACGGAGCAACTGCTGCTTCTTCCCATCTTGTTCTGACAGCAGTTCCACCAAAAGAGAAAAGAGGAATCTTCTACTTTGGTACTGATATTTCAGTGTATTTTCCTTAAGTTGGATGTTTTCTAACAAAATATAGACATTTTTTCATTCACAGTTATATATCTTTGTATTATTGATACAAAACAGATTACATTACCCACAGGTAAACAAAACACGTATGGGCAAAGAGACCCCAATATGCCAGATGACTTTGCCCACCCTGTTTTCATTTTTCTTTTTTTTGAAAAAAGTTAAATACTTTAAAAACGCTCTATCATATTTTACATCTAGAAACTTTCTACCAAACGTAAATATTTTTGTTGTGTTTATCTTCTGGATAATTGTAAAGTTACATAGATTTGAATATGAAATTTGGGCAAAGTAACTCCAGTTGACGGTACATAATTCTTCCCTCTGAATTTTTCGTACGACAGTTGTTCTTTTGTAATTTTGCCCTCAATGTCGACCCCGTGCGTAACCAACCAGTCGTGCAGCTGATCTTTCTTATTAGAAGATGAGAGTGACTTACCAAACTGCACCGAATGGTACGGTGCGTTATCCATAACCACGACACAATTTCCGGGTAATTTAGACAGCGGAGATGTTTAGTCATCCAATTTTGAAACGGGCCCCATTCATAGCTTTATGATAATCCTGATCCTCCCCCGAAGCGAGTAAATAATCAAAATTTTCCGAAAACCCCGCGTATAAAATGGTTTACCTTTTACCTTCACTTTTAATTTCGAATGGATTACTTTTGATGTCAGAATCGTTAACCCTACGATTGATATTAGAACCGTTTTGATAAATCGACATTTCGTCTAGATACACAAAACTTGGCCTGAACATTACAACTGCAGAAATCTTCTTAAAAACTTAATTTGTGTACAACGACGTGTTTAATTTCATATAAAATTTTCTGTCCATTGATATGTTTGCGTTTGTAACCAATTGATTTTAAATTTCTAATTAATGTCGATCGACCTCCATCAAGATCGCAATCTGTTTGCCAAACTTAAATTGTTGCAGATCTTTTCGAAAGTTGAAATCCCAAAACTCACATTTTCAGCGTTTAATACAATATGTCGACTTTATATTTTGAGGTCTTGCGGTTATGATGACTTGGATAGTTCGCTGTGAAACCTAAAACCAAATACATACTTAATGTATGATTAAGTTCTTACGTACTTGAAGTATATCCAATATTACGATAAGTTCCCCACTACTTTTCCGCGTTGCACTATTTTTACGGTGCTTATAGCACCCTAAAATGTGCAATTTTGTACTCTTTGCGATGACTTTTGGTATTTTCTGAACAATTTATTATTGATTCAATACGAGACTTGATCGTTACTTAAGTAGGCAACAGGACACGATTACTTTTGAAAGGACAGCGTCAAACTGACTTTTTGTCATTTTGACAAATGGGAATACCACCACAGAAAAAAATTATCATAGCCTGCTCTAATGCTAAATAAGATGGAACTGAGCATATAAACGGGTGAAACTAATGACTAATAATCGACTCATAATCGACAAGACAGATGTTCAATCGACAGATATTACAAAATATGTATGGAATATAATGTATAGAATGTGAAATGATTATCAAATAATAAAGATGAACTATCAAGAAATTCAAAATTGGCAGCGGATAACTAATAACTGAAAGTAATAAAATAAGATCTCAAAACTTATCTGGTATACAAAAGCTGCACGACCGAAACAAATAACATCGAACCAGAACAAAATAACTATGAGCATACATTTTGTAACAACTGAAAGTGGTTCCTAGGCTAATAAACAAGATGTGGATAAATGAAGGAAAATGTGGAACCCAAAAGATAAAGGAAATGAAAAGGAGTCAAGTTTAAACACCAACTGCAAAATATGACGGAATAAGGGTAATGACAAGAGAAACACCTATAATTGAATTACGGAAAGCAAAATATCTGGTATGAAACAGCACACGACGTTCCAACCTACAAAGTTACAATTAAAAGAAATGAAATAATTTTTTTAAGATAACCATACATCTCCTTTTTTAATACGTTCATAACGAAAACAGATAACATTGTGAAAACAACAGAAATCTATGCCAGAT
The DNA here is from genome assembly GCA_036346205.1 of Vesta saturnalis. NCBI lineage: Eukaryota > Metazoa > Arthropoda > Insecta > Coleoptera > Lampyridae > Vesta > Vesta saturnalis. Next base: position 3,041,685 of record JARFJB010001795.1, read on the forward strand.
AGACGTTTAAAACGTCATATAAGTTAGACGTTAATAGGCATCCAGATGCTAAATGAAAAAATCGTATAAAAACGTTGATAATATAGTCTAAACATTTTCAATATTATTTAATTAATTTTTAGGCATGTAGGGCTCTATATTAAGAAACCTTATAAAGGAAAGGATCAGTAAAAATGTGTTTACACATTTTCCTATAAATTTGATCGTTCAAACACGCACAGACATACACGGACATTTTGGTCGATCTTTACGAAATTTTGTCAAAGGTTGTAAAATGAGGTGATAAGTCGATTGCATAACCTTATATACCTATATATATATATATATATATATATATATATATATATATATATATATATATATAACCTATATATAAATTTTAAATATAGGTCAAGAGGGATCTGTGATTTTTTGTTTCTTACATATAAGGGTTTATCTGTCAAAGAGAGACCAAGTTGAAAAACCTGTAAAATGGAGTGTGTTAAACCTAGAAACTTTTACGTGGCGCAAAAAAAATTGTAATTTAGTCTTCGATCAATTGTGCTCTCAAATTTTAAAAGCTATCAATAAAAAATCAGTGTTGCGAACATTGGAGGATTGTAGTATTTCTCCATTTCTTAAGTACAAACCCTATATATGATCACATTTTCGAATCGAGAATTTTAAGAGCTTTAGATAATGTAACATATTATTGGTCTATTATTAACAGTTAAAGAGACGCTAATCAATTTATGTTGAAAACATGCGATGTAATTCTTATACAAAAAGCGTTGCTATAACACAAAAAATCTCCATTATTATAGATATTATATAAATATGATTTTAAAGTTCCACAATGTTTTGTGAACATAAATTGAAAAATTAAAATATACTTTTAACGAAAAAATAAACTTATAACTCATCTTAATTTATCTATATGCTCTCCCATCTGAGCGATGCATGTGGTATATCGCAGTTCTATGCTACATTGGCCATTGAGACATAATTTGTTTTTGCGTCAACAATTGGATAATCATTCTAATTTTCCCTCTGAGTTCCTCAGTACTGGTGGATTGGCCCTTAAAACATCACGTCTTTGACAGTACACCAGAAAAATAAATACATCGGAGTTAAGTCAGGACTTATTACCATTTTCTCCAATCCACTCTGCGAATTCTCTACTCAAATATCTACTACACCAAACCCGCGATGGAAGGGTGTTGCCAAATCAAATTTGGGCTGTAGGCAAGGAGAATTTCACTATCAATCATTTCTATTATATCATCGTGCAGTAACTGTATGTATCTAACTGTATGTATCTTTCGGGGTTCATATTGCCTTCAAAAAATATAGGCTCTATTATGGAGTTTCTCCACATACCTCACCAAAACCTAATAGACCTTCTCCCTTGCTTTTTATTCTCTTATTCTGTGTTTATTTTCATCTCTCCAATAACAGGTATTCTTTTGGTTCATAATACTTTTTTGGTTCAAAATACTTGCGGCAGTTCTCAATATATAGATGAAGAGGCGATTTCCGTATTGAGGTTCATGGGTTTTGGTTACAGTGTAGTAATATGTTTAATTCAGTAAAAACATGCCTTCTTCTTATTGGTTTCTTTACTGGAAAACCTTTTTTGAAAGAATGATGTAGCCTCTAAATTGCGAGTTGGAATCGTGCTATCGGGAAGCGTTTCGGCTTGCCAATACAGCAGACATATTGTTTTTAATAAATAACTCGATCATACGTATTTTTTGCTCTAAAGTGTGAGTTATACCTTATTTGAGCGAACTAAGCAAGATTAGTAATCTAATTTTGACAAGAGTTCTACTTTTGACAAACACAAGCTTTTTTGTTGTTATTGAGATGCTATTTTTATGAATCGCAGTATTCTAGATTTACCAAATTAAATTACATGTAGCTCTTAAACTATGAACAGGGCACGTATAAATTATTATTAATGTTATTAAATACATAAATAAAGTTTACCTCGAGTAGGATTTGAACCTACGACCTGTACTTTGATAGAATACCGCGCTAACCAACTGCGCTATCAAGGTTCAAGCCCCAATCGATGTAAATTTTGTCTTTATGTATGTAGAACTGATGTAAATTCTAAATATAATGAGATTACAATCAAATTACTTATATTAATGGAATGTGAGTCAGTAATATCGCAAGGATTCACACATACCAACGCAACTTGACACCTATAAGATTCTATATAATCGAAAAATTCTTGAAATGCTTTATTGGAAGATGTGTTTATATATAGGGTGTTCTCAAATGTTGGAACACTGATGTTTTATGGATAGCTTTTAAAACTTGAGAGCATGAATTGATAGAAGACTAAATTACTATTTTTTAGGGTCGCATAAAAGTTTCTAGGTCCAACAGGATACATTTTATAAGCCTTTGAGCGTGGCCACTTCTTGACAGATAAATGATTCAGAAACAAAAAACCGCAGGCCCCTCTGGCCTTATATTCTTGAAATTATCTTTTTAAGCGCTATTTAAATAGGGTGTTCCATTTAACAAAATTTAACTTTCTGTCACCACTCTATATACATTTTTGTCAGGCAATTTTTTTACAAGTTCCGATGAGTATGAACGAATATGTTCAAAAGTAAATATGTAATTAAATTATTATTAATTTTATTAAATACGCAAATAAAAAGTTTACTTCGAGTACAATTTGAACCTAAGAGATATACTTCGCTAGAGTACCGCTCTAACCACCGATGTAAATTTTATCTCTATGTATGTAGAACTGATAGAAATTCTAAATAAAATAATTTAACCAAAAGGGGAGAGGAACAGTAACTCGGATCTGGGCTAAGATTTGTGTCCCTGCTAAATGAATTCTTGCTCAGTTAAGGTGCATCAAGGTTCGAAACTCGACCCTCTAAGTTATGAAGTTAATTTCTCGATATACGATCAGTTCTGTACTAAAACATTCATATCTCGGATAAGTGCATCTCCGCTAAATGGTTGATCCATATGTAGACTAAGATGGAAGGTTTCCCCGCTAAATCCTGTTTGTTTCTAGGCTAGACCATTTTCCGCTAAGAGGCTGCTTGATATATACACTAAAATGAAGGTTTGTTTCTCAGGTACGGTTCTGTAAAAAGCTTGGTTTTTATATAGGTGTGAGGTTTGTTTCTAGACTAACTATGAACTCATTCTTATCAAGCGAGTATGGTTCTCAGCTAAAAATGCGACTCTTACATTCAGAATGATTTCTAGAAGTGCGATAAAAACAAGACTACAGAAGGATATTCGAAAAACAAATCAAATAGGTTTGATAGGTAATATTGAAGAGTTAAAGAATCAGTCACTGAAGGTCTTCAACTTTAAAATTTTTGATATCTTTTGATTTTACTATCATTTTTTAATTAACAGCTTTCTGTGGCACAATAACGAAAGTTATCATCTTCACAATCTTAAACTTTTTCTATTATGCATTCGCTTATGCACCCAGTAAACACTTGATTATATTCTTCTATTAGATTATTTCAGCAACGCATTTTAAATTAAATTCTAATATTTTCAGCTGAATGAACTATTTACTGGGTAAATCAGTACGCGCGTTAATCCAAGGAACACAGACTTGATAACGACCTTACACATTAATATGGATATTATTTAACCAATTTTGTTGAGTTGTTACACGATCAAACCGCACTAAGCGTCGTGGAGGATCACTAAAGTAAGTGTGTTAGCAAGCTAACTGCAGCGGAGACAGGCGGGTTCGATGTAAGGAGTAAGTAGTTCAAATTTACTTTTAAAAGCCTTACAATTACCATAAAATCTAATTCTGCCCGACTGTGGAAGGTAGACTTGCCTACTCGATGGAATAGTATACAACTAGTTCTCAACATTCAATACCTACAACTTTTCGATTTAAAAGAGTCCCAATGACCTTAATAATCTTACTGTAATCCAAAACAACTAACACATACACGTCAATTCAGTTCAATTGAAAGAGTTCAATTAATATTAAATGGCCCAAAGATTAAGGAAAGTGTGAAGCATATAAGTTGCTAGAAAATTATTAATTGCAACTTCTATATTTGTAAAACCAAGGTAGTAGGAGGTTCGTGTACTTTCGTATATGCCATAGTATAAATATGAATTAATACTAATAATACTCATCAATGTTCTGTAACGGTATAAACGGGTGGTAGAACGGAATTACAGATAAAATTGGCCTTTTTGCCCCGACTAGCCAGCGTATGGGTGTAGGTCAGATGTTGAAAAATTTTGCACATCCAGAATAGTAAATCGTACGTAAGTCACAATAGGGGATGAAGACAAAATCAGTTCGGTTTGGGCGCCAGAATGTTTAGTAGTCAAAATAAGGGTCGTCGTGCCAAAATTACGAGTACATAGCGTGTCTAAACATACAAAAAACATACGCTTACCTATCCGCAATCAATTCCAGGTGTGCTGGACAGCAACTCAGCAAACCACCTGAAATAGGGCTTCAAAAACACTACACGCTTGTCAAATAAAAGCGTGATAAACACTCAATAACGTTACGTTAATACACCTCAGTGTAATAATAAGGCATTCAATAATAATCAAAACAAAACAAAAAATCTATAGAATGAACTCTAAATGAATTAATACTCAACTAAAAATCAAATAAAATACTAAATATTAATAAGGCTATTACTCAATAAAACAAAAAAAACTAACTTTGTTACGTTAAAACTAAATTACCGGTAACTTGCAATTTGCAAAAAAAAACTCTTATGTAACACAAAAGGGTTTCCACATAATTAAAACACATTTATAAAACCTAACAAACTATAATAAAATAATAAAAAAAAAATAATAAGGATAAATATAAAAAAATGCAAACATACGATAATGCGTATCAACAAAAAAAAATACAAATGCTTAAAAGGCGACAGGATGTCTGATCAGAAATCTGATTTTACGCCAGTCTAAATGGTTTAACCTATAAATATATAATTCGTGGATAATATACCCACACTACAATAGGGTCAATTGCCCTTTAATACTAAAAATAAATAACAAAGTGTGAAGGCGGAGCGTCAAAACTACGATTAGTTACACTAAATAAATTTAAAACAACTTAATTTACCAAAAAAAAATACGACACCGCTTCCAAACTTTCATCAACACAAAAAAAAAATAATTCGCAACACAAAAATCTTAAAATATTCAATAAAGAAAAAAACACAATGTTATATTACCTTAAAGTCTAGAATTACACCTCTCCTGTGTTACAACAATGAAAGCGAACCAGGTGATCGGTTACTGCTATAACGGAAATGAAATCTTCCTGGTCTGGCAAAATGATGAATAAAATGTTGACTATTGTTCTATGATACACAAACAATTCTTGGATTGAATCGCGTTAAAATGTTACTGCATAAATTCAAAACTTCTTTTAAAATAATAATAATTTGAGCGTTCACAATTACTTGATAACTTTTAGCTTTTAATTGGTTTTATTTCCACTAATAATCCAAAATATTAATAATTTTTTTTTGAATAACTATAAATTTTAATATATTGCGAAAGTTTCTTTATCTTTAAATACGCTTTGTACGATAAATAAGCGGCACTCAAGAACGTTGACCTTAAATAAATCCGCAAAAGCGAGAAAAACCAAAGAGGTCAATGAAGCACTAATACAACACGACGATGTCCTCTAGGTAACTTTACGTAAGATCGAAATCGGCACTAGGTATAATCCTTTGGCGATGAACAATTTTAATAAAATCCCTTTACAGGTCTTCTTCAGAAGTAGCTAAACTACCCTTACAACACAAAAGTACGTTAGTTAAACACCACAAGGTCCAAAATTTCAACGTTCTAAACCACCCCTTAAAGCGTAACAAGCGGCACCGTACTAGTACACGAGAGCGCAGTAAATTTCAGAACCCCCGCAAATTATTCACAAAAATCCATCTTTGAATTTTGAATCCCACTACTCACAAAAAATCTTACCTACTTTAATTCCACCAATTAAAAAAACGGAAGGGGAAGATTTAGTACCCCCAAACACAAAAATTCGTTTTCGTCCGTAAGGACTCGGTGATTTCCAAAATATCAAATGTCAGCAAAAGTAACGTGTACAGCATCTCTATGTTTTCCTTAAAGTACGAACAATAAGGCCCTCATGCAATCTCTATGACTCAAAACCAACATATTCACTATTACACTGAACAACTATACTTAAGCGTCTTTAAGTCGCCAACATGGCATCATACACAGATAAATCTACACTATGTATTTAAATTACTTAATTTTCTATTATATTTTACGGAAATCAAACGAAATGAACCTTATTTACACTTAATACAACTATTTACAAATAAGCGCTAATCAAACTTCTATAAACGAGGAATAATAAAGAAAAACAACCTAAATTACAAAATAAAATAATTCACAAACTAAGAATCTAAAGCTCGCCATACACCTACCATCCCTAAAGGTCGTTACACACGTTAAACAAATTCACTATAAAACTAAACTTGACAAAATATATATATATATATATATATATATATATATATATATATACAAAATCTAACTAAGTAAATAAAACTACAAACAAAATTACGCACTGCGTGTTCAAAATACCCTGCCAGTTCTGAAACAAACAAATATCACCCAATCTGAAATATAACTAAATCTATTAATTTTTACCCACGAAATCACTAATCCCTATCTCAAAACCAAGGCAATCGTAACGATATGTGTGTACTTTATATTTTATCCTCTCTCAAGCACTTGTTGCAATTTGTATCATTACAATACATATTTAAACGTTTGCTAGTATGAATACTGTTTTTTTACGTCACAGAAAAATAAACTATGATGAAAGCTATAATAAACAGCTGCTATTAAGGTCAATATTGTTTACATGTTAAATCAATGGAACAAAGCAATTAAATTTTGTAGTCGGCTTGTATAGGGAAACTTAGTTATCAAGCCACCTTTACTTAGTTATCGCTTTAAATGTTTTACTAACTATCGCGTGGATTTTATACACATTACTTTGGAAAATTCTCACAACAATTTTCATCTCCACACATCAACTTTGGTATTAAACGTTTTGATGTTCTACCCTCAAGAATGGGTTCCGGCAGTAAACAGACACTGTCTTAAACTGCACTAACTGCACAGACCGTTAAGTGCTATATTTTCTAAAACCACGCGCGACCGCTTCAACTGAAGGTTTGCTGAAAAATCTTGCTAGTGTCTTCTAAACTTGCCCTTTTATAGATAACTGCATCCATCTTGAAAACATCAACCAATATTAACCCAATAAATGAAAATCCACCATTCTTAAAGGGTTTAAATGCCACATGACTTTCGCAGCATAAAATATGGAACGGTATTAACACAATTGAAAATCTACCCATCTACGCCATCTTGAAATTTAAAAAAAAACGCAGTCCAAATTAGATGTTCATATTCATTCAACGCAACATTCAGAACCAAACTTAAATGTTTATTTGGGATATGTGCCAAGTCTCTTTCCGTATATTATACATTTATACGAATAACAATGCATACATATTTTTTCTGATCTTTAATATAATGTATGAAATATCTGGAACATTGAAACTGTGGCAGGACCTGTAACAAATAAAATACGCCTAACAATTCGTCCACATTCACCATGCGTGTAAAACAAATTTAATAAATCATTGTTAGAATATTCTTGAATACATTCCATTATAAACAGTACTTAAAAAAATACTTAAAAAATTACAAAATCACTTAAATTGTACTAATTTGACATTAAATCAACAACAATGTTTTAATGCGTGTCAAAATCAAGGCTCACTAGATTGCAGTTTTGGAATTTTATCGGCTTTTATAAAAAATACGGAGTTATACGAGTTATAAAATGCTTAAATCAAATTGGCGGTCATGTGGAACATTTGTAATGATTCATTTTATCTTTTTTATCACTTTTCTTCTAGTTATGTTCAAATAATTGTTTTATGTTTTTCATTTGTTATTATGCTCTCAATTTTGTTATCTTATTGTTTTATTTCATTGTTTTAATAAAATAGACTTTGTGTAGGTTGAATTAGGTTCATTTTATTTTTGAAAAACATTTCGATTCTGTCAAAAATCACATTAAAGTAGAAAATATTAATTAACAAGAAAATTGTCGATAATAGGTATAGGTAATGTTATAGCCAAACGATGCATAACTAAATACTGCATATATTCATCCAATAATATACAGGGTGTCATATTTGAATTAACAAAGTTTTTCAACTTTGAAAATTCTTTAATAGTTCATCAAATTTTGAACACCATGTATGCAATCAATCAATTGTCAATGAGTATTTCAAAAGTATAGTTCTTATGCTTCTGTGTACTCCAGAAGCATTTCCCATCAGTCAAAAATAAGTAAGACAAGCAGTGTTGAAGATAGGGTTACATCTTTCAAAATTTTTGAAAAAATCAAGATATCTAAGAAACAGTTGAAAAAAGGTATAGGAAACCCTTATAAGACTTATCCTAAAATTTTGTCAAGAATCCAAAAATAAAATAATATACAGGGTGTTCCATTTAAAATAAGGAAGTTAGTAACGACTTCCGGTATAACCGGAAGTAACATGACCTTGAAAATATTTTATAATGAAAGAGAATCTTAAATAACCCTTAAGTCCAAAGATTCAGATTTCTAAATTGTTTCTAACCACATAAACTTCTAACGAACGCCTACAGTGGAACACCCTGTATATATATATATATATATATATATATATATATATATATATATATAATATATATATATATATATATATATATATATATATATATATATATATATATATATATATTTCTGGAGAAAACTGTACAGATCTGGTTATTGAAATGAAATTGGAACTCGTAAATATTGTGCAGGGGTTATGTTATAATAAACTAAGTCACAACTAAATGTATGTACACAGTTTAAAACATGTGAGGTAGTTATAGGAAAGGATGTGATACAGTGGGTAGATAGTTTCAAGTATTTAGGGGTAATCATTGACTGTGATCTTAAATTGAATAAATATGCGGAGTATGTAGAAAAGAAACTAGCAAAGAAGGTTGGTGTTATTTGTAGATTAAAAAATGTGTTGTCCCTTGAAACAAGAAGAAAGTTTGTACTTCAATTGTTATGTCACATACACGTTTTTGTAATTCTTTGTTATTTGGTGTCAATAGTTCTGTAATTGACAAGTTGGAAGAAGTATGGAATCGTGGCCTAAGAGCAGTTTTAAATGCAAATACATACTCAAGAGTTACAAAATGTTAGGTTTAGAGTTAGGGACTAAATTTTATATGATGTTTTAGTTTTTATTTACAAAGTAGATAAGATACATTTACCACATTATTTAAATATTTTTATAAAAAAGAGATCGGAGGTGCATGGTTACGATACGAGAAATTGAATAATTTTTATGTCGAATGTCTAACTTTAAAGAGCACAAAAAATTCTATTTTTGGTAAGGGAGTAGTTACCACTAGATATTAAGAAAACGGAAAGTATTAATATATTTAAAAAGTAGGTTTAAAAATGAAGTTAATAACTAGAAATGCGATATTAGCAGTATATTTGTTATGTTTACTGTAGATGTAATATTGTAAAAGACGTATAATTAAGCGTCTAATTGTTTAGTAATTAGCTTTTAAGCCATCTTGATTAAATAAATATATAAACATCTCTATTTTACACAAAACATCTTCTTAATTAAATGGATAATAGGAAACCAATTCATTGAACTTGAAGTAACTAATTCAAGATGTTCTACTACTAAACGTCTTATTACTAAAGTTAGCCACTTACCTGTTCAAGTGAGGAATCCGAATTATTCAGTATGTGGGCAATGGAAGTTGCCAGATGAGCTACAGTAACAATGGCCGCAAGTGCAATTGCAATAAGTTTGGATACAGGTAACATTGTATGTAGGGCTAGGAGTAGGGCGAAAAGTGGTAAGGGTGCGTATACTCCAGCAAGTAACAAAGCCGCCGTTGTTACTACTCCCGTCACCACCAAAGACGCCGCAAGCGACCATATTTTAGATTCAAGCACTGGTGGAAATTGAGATCCCACAAATATCAACAGTAGCGCGATTGTTACCAGAGATATTGCTACCACTGGAAATAGATGATCTTGAATATCCTGCAACAAAAAATTAATTAATCTCTTGACATTTTACCGCTACATAATTAAGATGAATATGTTAAACGCACGTGGTTTGTTAAATTGTCGTGAAGTTACAACAGTTAATTCTAAATTAACCCTTCTCCGAGTCGACATATCCCTAGGAAATTCCTTCATTTGTAATCACTCTTCGTATTAAACGTATTTTCCCAGTAGTATTATTGACTTAAATTTGTTTTATCTTGATGACAATTAATGGTAGCTATTTAACATTCACGTTTAGAATTTATTAGTTTCCATTTAAAATACAAAATTAAAATATAATTCTACAAAGAAATGTCAGCATTTGCATTTCTTAATGAAAGCAGTTTATTAGGTTTGATTAAATTTAATATACGTTTTAATTGACGCTTGTTGCGCTTGAAATCGGTTTTACTCGAGATCTGACAGTAATTTTGCTTCAATGTAATTTAATTCATGTGATTATTTTGTCATCTCGTAATTGTTAGAAAACTGAGAATTTTAAAAGTTTGAATTCACTAAAGAAAAATATCCGGTGTGGAACACTACACGACCTAGCTTTTAACCTACAAAATGGAAATTAAAAGAAATGAAATAATTTTAATAACATTTTTTAAGGTAATTATGCAACCGCTTTCATAATAAGTTAATTACGAAAATATGCAACATTGTAAAAACAATAATCTATGTCAAAAATGCGTTTAAAACTTCATGTCTGACAGAGGTTAATAGACATCTATAGACTTGTTTGAACCATTAAATTCAGTGTACCTTTAATTGGCAGGCGACTTTGCCACATCTCTATCCTCTATACGTACCTGCCTGTTGATATCTTTTTCTCAGCGGTTATCAAACAAATGTTTGTTTGCACTACATATCTGTTTAATCATTTATTTTTTATTTAGTTATTAGTTACATTAATTTTATAACATAATAGAGAAATAGTAATTCTTTTTAATAAATAATAGTAAAGGGTAAAAAAGATATTTATAAATTACACAGGATAGATAACTTGTGTTACTTTTCATCGCCGTCGGCGTCATCGATGTCACTAAAAATAAAAATAAGGTAATTATTAATTATTATGGCAGTCATTAAAAAGAAATTGTTTACTATCCCTCTAATTGAATTCATCTGCAATTTCTAAAATTCCATTTCTTTTAATATACCTTAATAAATACATATTAATTATTTTTAATTAAGTTGTGATGTATTATTTCAATTATTTGTATAAAAACAATAAGGAAAACCTTTTAGCTACATTTTATATGTCAGTTTTTATACATGAAGCGGAAACGTCATCCAGAAAATCCTTCCTACACTAAATTTAATCTTTAAAACGGTCTAGATGCTAACATAAAATATCTGGTGTGGAACACACTACACGCCCTTCCAACCTACAAAATGATAATTAAAAACATTAAATAATTTTGATAATATTTTTTTAGGATAATTATGCAACCTCTTTTATTAAAAGTTCATTACGAAAATAGGCAACATTGTAAATGCAAAAACAATAACCTATGCCGAACAGAAATTTAAAACTTCATGACAGAGGTTAATAGACATTTAGATGCTAACTAAACTGAAATTAAATATTGTAAAAAAAAAACAATAATAGTAGTACTGCGACACCTTGGCCGCCATCTTGGATTTTCTGGGGGAAACCCACTTTTTTACACGCCCACGTGGGGGACCGCATTTTCCACCCTTATTTTTACTCGCTTACGTGTAGGACGTATTTTTTCACCCCTATTTTTACACATCCACGTGTGAGACCGTATTTTCAACCCTTTCTTCTCGAAGGTCCTTTTTCAACCCTTATTTTTTATACGCTTACGTATGAGACCGTATTTTTTACCCTTATTTTGAGATGGTGATCTTTTTAATTATTTTTATTAATATAAGATGATGATCTTTAATTATTTTTATTAATTAATTATTTTTATCCTAGGGAAATTCTTAATCTGACAGCTTTTAAGATGACGATGATCTTTAATTATTTTAATTAATTAATTATTTTTAACCTGAGGGAAATTCTTAATCTGATAGCTTTAAGATGATGATGATCTTTATTTATTTTTATTAATTAATTATTTTTACTCGCTTACGTATAGGACGTGTATTTTCACCCCTATTTTTTACACACCCACGTGTAGGACGTGTTTTTTCACCCCTATTTTATGACAGCTCACGTATAGGATGCGTATTTTCAACCCTCATGGTTTCCTTTCGAGGTCAACCCTAATTAGAGCCTTTTTTGCACATGCTCACGCGAGGGGCAGGGTCTTGGTGCTGGGGGCTGGATCTGGACCTAGGTCTTGGACTTTGAGTTGGTCTTAGGGTTATTTTTGATGGTATTAAGGTCCTTCTGACTATATTAATAGCAGTACCCCTGGAGGTTAGGCAAATGCACACGCATACAATGTTTGAAATTGCATAATTAATAAGATAGTATTACTAAAATTATCGGTCCTATTGCTTTAAAATGGCCAAATGCTATTGGATGATCTTTTACCTAAACGTTGTATTTCTAATAAGGAGGTTCTTGTAAGACACGTGTAGGGCTTCGCAACTTGTTCTCAGGCCTGCGCCCCCTGACCGGAGATGGTATGGGAACCCTAACCTTATAAGACAAGTATAGAGCTTAGCTCCTATCGTGGCCCCCTTGATGCAATTGTATGTTGTTCTAACTTAATCTTACAGCTGTAGGCCTTCGCCCCGTCATACAAAATTGTATTCTAATAAGGAGGTTCTTGTAAGGTAGGACTTGCATCAGGGTCTGCGCCCTAGCCCCTCTGAGTAAAAACTGATTTTAGCGCCAGTGAATAGACTAATGAAACTTTTTCTGAAGCTGATAATGCACACCTCTCTCTCTTGCTCTATCTTGTTTCTTCCTCCCCCTCTCTCTTTCTCACGCACACACACACACACACACACACACACAACACACACACACACACACACACACACACACACACAAACAAATCAATTAATTAATCAATCACAAACAAATCACGCTCGAACATCAGATAAAACTCAACCAATCAACCGAAATTATGTCTTACAGCATGCGGAAACAGATTACAGTTCAAACTGAATGCATTAATGTATAATTAAATATGACGTGAAATAATAAATAATTTCTACCCTAATGCAATGATGCTTTATGTATAGGCAGATCCTCTAAACAGCCACCACCTATACATTCGGAACATCATATCTGATTTATTTACATACACACAAAAAAAATTGTTTCATTGTAATGTGTTCATTAACAGTTGTAAAAACCCATTTAAAAAGAATGGAAAGTAATAATTACTTATATAACACAGAGTTAAATTAAAATAACATATTTTTAAGAATATCAAGTTGATATAACGGAAATAAAAGGCAAAAGGTTTTAATGGTTTATTATTATATACGTGAATTAACAATAACTATAAGTTTAAAATCCGTGCGTACCTACTATTTTGTAGAGCTGATCTTATGACGTTAACCTGTGTAATAATACATTTAAAAAAAATATTTATCGGCATTTTTGTTAGTAATATCAGGTAAAAAACATATATTAAAAATAATACGCTTACCTTTAGAAGTTTTTCCTTCAACGCTACCATATGTTAAACTGAAATCTTTTATATTACGCGTCATATCAAAATATTGCATAGACTATAATGAATCGATATGTTTAAGGTATATATATATATATATATATATATATATATATATATATATATATATATATATATATATTATATAGTACATTATATATCGATGCAAATATTTAAAGGGTGATATAATAGGTGATTTTGAGTCGATTTAAGCAAACATACTTATATACCAAGTGTTACCGTTTTGAGATAATGCCACTTTTAATATTTCTTGATTTTACCGTGCTTTTCTTCAAATATCGAAGTGTACAAGCGTAATAAGCCGTCTTATCGCAAACTTATACTAAGTTTTTTATTCCTCATGAAGTGATTGTTCATATTATTTTATCAGAAAAGCCTAAACTGTCTTTGGTTCTTGCCTAGAACTTTAAACATGAAAGTTTTAATTTGTAAAAGCAATCACTAAAATTCAAACGTGGATTTAGTCTAAAATCTTTCGTTATTTTTTCCAATTTCAGTAAAACTTCTTTGGGCAATGGTCTTTAAGATAGCATGAATAGATTTAGAAAAATTTTCACAAATTGGAAAAATTGAATTTAATTACCAAAATACCCCTAGGCGCATTCGCAAAACGTAAAATAGCCCTTCATTATTTAGTTTAAATAGTATAAAAAGCAGATTTTAGAAAATGTTTTGCGGTTATCGCTCCACCCAGTACTTGAGTTTACAGAAACTGTTTCTGAATTCAAGATTTCTTTCACCTCACTAACACTGGAATGTAAAATTTTCTTAGCAAAATCGAGTTTATTTTCAAGTGAATCTACATTGCTATTTAAAACGTCACTTTTGACTTTTCGTTTATTTAGTGGAAATAATTTCAATTGTGGTAAATTTAATACAATCGTGCAAAAACAGTATGAGCATCACGAACATTAAGGGTTGTACCGGTCTCCGGCCAAATTCGCTATCGCTCAGCCTCCAAACATGGCCGGCGACCGGTAAACGTCCCTTACTGTTCTTGATACTCAATATAATATTGCCTCGTGCAGTACTAATTTTGAACACCAATAATAATACTATTAATGTTTTAATAAATCGGACATTTTCTAAAAATCTGCTTTTTAAACTATTTAAACTAAATAATGAAGGGCTATTTTACGTTTTGGCGAATGCGCCTAGGGGTACTTGGTAATTAAATTCAATTTTTCCAGTTTGTAAAAATTTTTTTGTAAATCTATTCATGCTATCTTAAAGACCATTGCCCAAGGAAGTTTTACTGAAATTGGAAAAAAAATTAACGAAAGATTTTAGACTAAATCCACGTTTGAATTTTGGTGATTGCTTTTTTACAAATTAAAACTTTCATGTTTAAGAAGTTCTAGGCAAGAACCAAAGATATATTAGGTTTTTCTGATAAAAGAATATAAACAATCACTTCATAAGGAATAAAAAAACTTAGTATAAATTTGCGATAAGACGGCTTGTTACTCTTGTACACTTCGATATTTGCAGAAAAACACGGTAAAATCAAGAAATATTAAAAGTGGCATTATCTCAAAAACGGCAACACTTGGTATATGGGTATGTTTGCTTAAATCGGCTCAAAATCACGTATTCTATCACCCCTTTAAATCTTTGCATCGATGTACCAAACACCCTGTATATGTAAGGGTGTCCGGTGAGGAAATGTACAAACTGAAATGGTATGTTCCTTGGGTCAATTTAAGTAAAAAAAGTCCCATAAACATAGGTCTGATTCGCAATAGTTACCCAGATACAAGCGTTTAAAGTTTATAAATGATCACATATTTTTTCAAAAGTAATTATAATTAGTCAACTGGAAAAACAAAACCGAAACAATCTGTCATTTATTCGTTTGTGTTCTAATAATGACAGAGTGGATTGTAGTAAATTAAGTGTAATTTAAATTTAAAGTGTCTTTTCAATTTTCTAACGAAGAGTATGCTGACATCATTTACATTTATGGATTTTGTGATGGAAATGCGAGAGCTGCCGTTAGGGAATATGAACGAAGATTTCCCCACAGGAGGATTCCGATCAACCATCTGTAGAATGTTTTCTTGCTCATTCACATTTAACTCCACAGGACGATCAGATCTTATTGAAACTGATGGAAATGAACCATGAGTTCGAACGTGTTGAAACACACAAGAAAAGGTTTGGTGATTTGAATCCTCCTGTTGGGAAATCTTCGTTCATATTCTAACGGCAGCTCTCGATTTCCATCACAAAATCCATAAATGTAAATGATGTCAGCATACTCTTCGTTAGAAAATTGAAAAGGCATTTTAAATTTAAATTACACTTAATTTACTACAATCCACTTTGTCATTATTAGAACACAAACGAATAAGTGACAGATTGTTTCGGTTTTGTTTTTCCAGTTGACTAATAATAATTACTTTTGAAAAATATGTGATCATTTATAAACTTTAAACGCTTGTATCTGGGTAACTATTGCAATCAGACCTATGTTTATGGGACTTTTATTATAAAGTGACCAAGGAACATACCATTTCAGTTTGTACAGTTCCTCACTGGATACTTATATATATATATATATATATATATATATATATATATATATATATATATATATATATATATATATATATATATATAAACACACACACACACACACACACACACACACACAACACACACACACACACACACACAAATTAAGTGAATAACGATTAATTTTATAAGAAAAAGTGTCGACATATTTTTAAAAGAAAATATAATTTTACATAGCTTTTCTTTATAACGTTTCTTAATATAATGCAAGGTAAATCTAATAAATAATTAAATATGAATGAAAATGATTAAACTATTTTATTGATATCTTACAGAAGTAGGCGGGGTTGGAATTTTTTTAAGTTAACATGTATTAATGTCTATTAATCTGTATCTTACATGAAGTTTTAAACGTTATTCTGACATAGATTATGTTTTTGTTTTTACAATGTTGCCTGTTTTTGTTATGAACGTATGAAAGAGGTTGCGTGGTTACCCTAAAAATTATAATTAGTTTTAAAGGTTTGTTTGACATAGATTAATGTTTATGCTTTTACAATGTTGCCTATTTTCGCAATAAATGAGGTTGCATAATTATCCTTAAAAATGTTATTAAAATTATTTCGTTTCTTTTAATTTCCATTTTGTAGGTTGGAAGGCCATGTGGTGTTCCACACCAGATAATTTTAGGGTAATAATGAAATTTTATTATACGTTCATAACGAGAATACGAAATATTGTAAAAACAAAAAATAATCTGTCAGAATTTTAAAATTTCAGGTCGGATAGAGATTAACATAATTTTAACTTAAAACAACATTCCAAAGCCGCCCGTTCCTACTATAAGATGTCAATAGTACAGTTTAACCATTTTCATGCACATTTCATTAATTTATAGACGTACCTTGCCTTATACTGAAAAACTTTATAAAGAACATTTATGTTAAATTAAATTTTCTTTAAGAAATATGTCTACACTTTTTCTTATAAAAGTAGTCGTTATTCAGAAATTGAAATTTTACATTAGGAACTTTTTTGCCGCTAAATTATGCGTCGTATTAAAAAATTGCATAGAACATAACTAATCGATATGTTCAAGGTCTATATTCACGCATTTTTATATCTTTGAAATATGCAGCTGTTTTATAAATATTTTACAAAAACAAAAAACTTACCCTAGTAAACCCACCTTCTCCGCCGCTAGATTTCTTTCAAAATCTAATCAGTTCCAAGCCAAATTAAAACAAGCTTAAGGACAAAATGTTAAGTACATAGGTATTTTCGTTGTGAAGTTATCGTGGATACTAACATATATCCACACAGACACACAAACATCCAGACGTCATGGCTGATCTTGGCGAAACTTGTGCAAAAATTGTAAAATGAGCTAATAAGTCGATTTAGAGGTAGTGAAAAAAGGTCGACTGGATATCCTTCTATACCCACATACCGGGCGAGTGTTCAGTGCGGGAGTGATCGATTACTCCGTTATAATAGAGTGCTTCAAAAAAAGTGATTTAAAAAATATCAGGCTCGTTATGTGTAAAATATGCCGATCTCTACAGGGTGATTCATAACTACGTGCTTACCCAAACATACAATTTTTTTAATGATACACCCTGTATATTTTCTCATATTTAGATTCCTCTTATAATCCCTGTTCTTACAATATGAGGTTGTACATAACCATACAGAGCATTTAAAGAGTTATGACCATTTTTATATCGAAATCGCTATGAAATAAACACTATGTATATGGAGAGGTAATAAATAAATAATTGATGATTTTACATAAGGTAAACAAAAATCTAACTGTAACAAAAATCATCGATGAATATTATACAGAGTGAGCAAAAAAAAATTACGATTTACTCGAATTTTTTAAATGCGTCTACATATATTTTATTTTCTGAAAAAAGGTTGTATATGTTATACTGTTTCATTTTTATGAAATATTAAATTATTTTTATAGAATAAACAATTAAAACGTAACATAAACCATAACAATACGCAATGAAGGTGAGCAATTTCTAGATTAATATTATTTCAACAATAATCTCAGCAAAGTATCTATAAGAAAACAGAACGGTGGGCGTTGAAGAAATGACAGTTCTCATATTATTACCTTATTAATCAGTGCGTTTTTTGTGTGTAAGCTTTAAAAATGAATTTTTCTGTGGAAGAACTGATAGATATGATTTGGGTATTAGAAGAAAGTTCGAGAAATTGTCTACTTACAAGGAAAATATATCAGCAGCGATATGCTGAACGGAATCGCGCCCAAAACAAAACCGTTTGAAAAATTAATGAATAATTTTTTTTCCTACTGTATCAGTCGTATATGACTAACAAGAAATGAATAAGAATGTTATAACCGAAGAAAGGGAATATGACGTACTGCTAGCGGTTACTAATGATCCCCACATTAGCACTCGTGAAATTTCATATATATCAATATATGGATATGCATAGATTCATAACTTGACTTGCTCGAGTTTGAATCTCGATGCAAACAATTTTTTCGAGCTTCATCCTACAACCGGAAATTCCGCTTCAACAGCGACAAATAAGATGTCTGCAAGTCCCCGCGTATTGCGACATCGCAACAACGCGACGACTGAAACCAACAGAAGCCGCCGAAGAGCTCTAAAGAAGCCCTCAGAAGCCGATGAAGAACCTACCGCAAGCCGCCGAAGACTCCAGAGGCTGCAACCAATACTCCAGAAGCCGTCGAAGACCTCTGAAGAAGCCCTCAGAGTCCGGCGAAGAACCTACCAGAAGCCGTCAAAGACTCCAGAGGCTGCTGAACAATTCCAACATGGCGACCACGTCTTTCATTGGACAGCTACTGGGCCAACCCCCTTCCGGAACTCAATAGGGGGCGGGGCCCATCCTTGCATCCCATTGGCTTGACGTCATTGCTCCTACCAGTAGGAGGGACCACGCCCTCTTCTCCCATTGGTCCTCCAACCACAAACTTCCGGTGGGGGCGGGGCTTAAGTGATCGCTCACGTCGCTGATTGGTGTGACGTTACTTCCTGGTCCAGAACCCGCTTAGACTTACTACTCAGGGCAAATTCCCACGTACCGCAAGAAAGAGATCAAAATTGAATCCTAAGTCTATTGAGTGTTATATGGTAGGCTGCACTACAAACGGATACCGACTTCTGCATAACAACGAAATAATTACCTCACGTAATGTTATATTTGGTGAGACTAAACCTTTTTCAGAAGAAGATATGGGAGCTAAGAAACCTGAACCTTAAAATACTGGTGAAACGCAGAAGGGGCTTTCTTCTAATGATCCTCAAAGTGGCAGCTAACGTACAGGAATGAAGGTAAAGAAAACAGGGTAGCTCAACGACTTCGAAGTAAATCTTTGTATTTAAAATGATATTAAATTTGAATATGTACAAAGTCAATCTGAAAATGAACGTGCAAAATGGTACAATGTGATTAACAATGAAATATAATCTATGAATCAGAATAAAGTCTGGAATTTAGTAGAAAAACTCGAAAATTGTGAAGCCATAGACACAAAAGGGGTTCTTAAAATAAAATCCAATAATACATATAAAGCGAGATTCGTGGCGCAAGTACACCAACAAAGAGATCTAGAACAAAATGGATAGTCTCCTGTAGCAAAAGTGACTACAGTTACAACTGTGCTGTCAACTATAGCAAATAAAAATCTACGTGTGATGTAAGTAGATATTAAAACTGCTATTCTTAATAGTCCCATAAGTAGTATTGTTTACATAAAATAACCACCGGGATTTGATGGAAATAAAGTCTGTAAACTAAACAACGCTATTACGGACTTAAGGGCTGGCCTAAGAAATAAAACAAATACATACATAATTTCATGTAGAGTAAGGATTTCAAGAGATCAGATGTTGTCACTTGTGTCTATATAAAATAAAAGAACGACAAACCAACTATCATCGTAGTTATTTTCGTCGATGATGAAATGGTGGTATCTATTGATATAAATGAACTGCTCAATTCTAAGTCAGCTAAAAAAACTGTTGAAATTACGCACCTAAACTTTAAATTTCCTGGATTTGAAATCGAGTTAACTCCCCATAATATAGTTATTTCACAGAAGTTGTATTATTCGACGTCTAATCGAAACTTACGGCCAGGGAGATGCGAGAGATGTCCGGACCCTGATGGAAGTAAAACTGTACCTAGAAAAAGTTCCCATATCTCCAGTAATAGGGACTTCATTGTATCGATCATTCGGTACGAGATCAGGCATAAACTATGCTACTAACTACCTAAGTAGATTCTGTAATAATTATAATCGGATACACTACAAAGAGTCGTAAAATATTTGAAATCAACAATCGCCTTCAGAACGATGACAGAAAATCAACGCTTCGGTTTACCTCCTTTGTATTGGGTAATCATGTTAGTTAGACTACCGAAACATAATCCCTCGATGTGATCTCATCTTGGGAAGCAGAATATATATTGCTCTTAGCGAAGCTATTAAGGAAGCGATCTGGTTAATTAAAGTGTCTGGAGTGGAAACTGTTGATGTAAAAACCAGTGACCTACCAATGAAGATAATCAGAGCGTCAACGCGCTAAGTAAGTATAAACTATAATCGTAAATTTTATTTAGTTTAATTCCTACTAAAATCAATTACATGGATTATTTTCCCACAAACTACATGGCTAGAAAATGTTACATCTTACATAGTCCATAAATGGTGCCTACTTTTCTTTTTTAGTAAATTTTCTGAATATTCGCTTTAATTAGGTAGCTTATAAGAACTGTTATCGCCTTTTACTTCTGCCTTATACTAAAAATTTTTGGTTACGCTCAATAATCACATTTCTTCTCTTCAAATTCTTCGGACACAATTGTATCGTTAATGTTCATTGCGTTTCAGGTCCCTTTTGAGCTTTTATCTTACAACCTATGCTACAGAACTAAATTAACTCAAATGAAACTAAATAATTATACAAGACTAAATCGTAAATAATCCTTTGGAACTAAGCTCAACAGAAAATATTTGTATTTCAAGATTAAAAATGTTAACGATTGTAGATTAAAATAAAATTTTTACATAAAGTCGCCTAACGCTAAAAATATTAAAATTTGTAGTTGTTCGATTTATGTTTTTATTTATACAAATCATAGATAGTGCTAAGTAAAGGTATAAATTTAGGGCAATATAGTAAAACATTTATAGTGGTATTGAAATTAAAACTAAAACCGATAGAATTATGCGAGGAAAAATATATAGTTTATCTATGCCCATACATATAGATTTTATGTAATTTACCTTAAAATACACGTTTTTTATAATTATTTAATTAATTATTTATTTAACTATTAGATAGTTTATAATTTATGTTAAACTCAAACTTTATTAACGGCAAAGTAGGGTCATATTTTGTAGTAGGTTAGATAGAGATTTTCTATAGATGGGAGTAACATAAAGTGAAAACTGCAATTAGTTGTTAGATAGTATCAAATACGACTTGAAGTTAGGCAAGTGTAGCGTAAACTCCGATTTACCCAGATAGCTAGCGATGACGATTTGCGTGACTATGTGGTAGTGAACATTTTTTAACCGCAATATTGGTGTTTGCATTTGTATAGTCGAGTGTAACGAGGACATTTTCTTTAAGTTTTATTGTCAGACACACTTTCAACAAAAGTTCAGCAATCTCAATTTCATTAAAATTACAAATAGAAATTAGACACATACATTATTGGAAAGTAGGTTAAATTTAAGTGTATGATCACTAGAGAGCGGATTTTATGCAAACTGCATATTGCTTATATTTTATAGTACCACCCACGCGTTTCGGTTTTTATACGAATCGCATTAATTATAATTATTTGGCACTAATTAGTTTTTGCATATTTTGCATATTTGGTCAAATACTGCATATTTGGACAAATACTGCATATTTTGATATTTTACGCATATTTTGCACTTTTTTTTGCATAATTTAACATTTTTTCTTTCAATTTTTACGTTGAAACTCAGGTTATGAAATATTTTCGGGACTCTTGTTCAAAGCTAGAAATTTTTATATCCTTTTAAAATAAATATCTTTAAAAGGTGGTGTCTAACATCGGTATTAATTCAAGTGCTTGTATCAATAAAGCGCAATCGGTTTTAAAGAAATCAGAACTGCGCAATCAATTAGCATTTCTAAAAGCACATTATTATTTTGTAAGCGGGACTATTTGTAAATTGGAAACGGAAGCATTGCCACTTAACGCATCGATAGAACTAGTAAATAATATTCAAAAATTAATTTATACTGCCCCAGAAAATACTGGCAAAATTATTTCAAATAAATTTAAAGAAATTGTACAAAAAAATAGTGGTTATCAGCTGTTAACTAAAATTAACAAAATTTTGACTCTGGACGAAAATCGGGAAGATCTGGATGTACAATTACATTTGTCCATATTAACCGCATTAAAAAATGCACCTATAACGTCTGTAGACGTGGAAAGAAGTTTTTCCACTTATAAATATGTACTTTCTGATAGACGTCAAAATTTTCTACCAGAAAATACAGAAAAGCATATAATTATAAATTGTTTTGCAAATCAACGCAATGAAGCATAGGAGTATTAAGTACCTATAATTTAAAATTTATAATACCATATGAACACAAATTATTTAGATAAGGGGTGGCCACGATATACAAACTCACTGTCTTTGATAGGTTCAGCTTGTTGTTGGTTCTACATGTCAATTAAATGTCCGTTTCGATTTGAATCAATCGTGCAACGTACGTTCAGAATTCCAAAGCCACCCTTTATCTAAATAATTTTTGTTCATATGGTAAGTATATTACATTATTATTAATACGTATTATGTTAATTATGTATTATTTTTTAACTAATAGTTTCAATTTTTTATGTAAATACTTTCTTGTAAAAGTTTTTTGCATATTACGTATTAAAATTTTTTTTATTAAAGATGTAAAAATCACATTTTTTATTGGTAGTTTATTTTGCATATTTCGAAAAAATAATGCATATTTTCTGCATATATTACAATTTTTAAGTGCATATATATGCACATATTTTGGCATTTTATAATGCATAAAATTCGCTCTCTAATGATCACAAACGAGTAGAACGGAGGCTTTTGGTTTAAAAACCGCCTGTACATTTATTTCAAAAATGAACAGGTATGAAAATATTACAGAACAGTTATTAGATGCATTAGAATTGTATTTGGAGATTACTCGAAAGGAAGCTCGCATGATTTCAAATGAAATTTGTATTATGTTTAAGGATAACCAAAATAGCAACGATTAAGTTAAACCAACAGTACTAACGTGTAGATCACCTAATAAAAGAAATTAAAATTTACTTTCACTTGCGAAAATCTAATGCGATAGTGTCGAACAAATTTTACCAAACTAGGCACAAGAATCAAAATCTAGAAAACTATGCCACCAAAGTGGAAAATTAAGTTAACGATTTCGCAATCTGAGGGAAACGTAGAAGTGATGGATATTTTAAAAGAGGTAAATAAAGAGTTAGCGATAAATTGTGATAAAAATTATAAAACAATTTAAGAAAGGATAAGGTAAAAATAATTGTAAAGGCTAGGATTTGTAAAGCTTTAAAGGAAGCAATAAATGTAGATAAAAACGGATAAGTTCAATAACATGATACATTTTGGGAGGTTAATAGGTACAGTAATTGTAACCGTGGAAGTTTTAATAGAAATAAATACGTTTTAAACAAAAATGAAATAATTTTACATCAACAATTTTAATTGTTGATCAGTTTAAAATTAGATTTAGCACACAAACACTTCATAATTAGAAAAATAACTTCAGGCAGTTTAGTAATTAAGAAAAAAATTGTGTAGATACTGGTGCTATCATACTTTATATTTTAAATAAAAATGAGAATGTAATTTTGAAAAACAGCCTTGAAATTTGTATATATTGAATTTTAATTTTAACCAAAAATATCATGCAATGGAAAAAATTAATAAAGATATTGCATTATTTGGTGAAGATTTTTTTACAATGTGACGTGATAATAAATTACAAAAACTTAACTTTAACTATATATAAAGGAAATAATGAAACAGTTTGTAACCCACTAAAGCCAAAAGAGATATCTGAGGGAGTCAAGATGGGGAATGTAGAAAAAACGTGGAAAGCTGTAAGATGGTAAGTAATAAAATATTTGAACCAATGCGGCTTTTTTATTTTTATCGCCAAACAGCGGTTAATCTTCAGACCGTTCTCGTATTTATAAGTTGATCGCGAAGGTGTAAATTAAGTTGCTTATTTTTTTAATGTGATTATATCAGTTTATATAAATACCGTGAATATGGATGCAAGAAAGGATAAAACAGAATTTTCCGTATTCCGTGTTATGAATTGTATTTCGTAGTGTTTTTCTGAATGTTACTTGTCACGTTTTTACACTTTTACACTATTTAGTGTTTCGAATTTATAATGTAGGCATAGTTTTCTAAACAATGTTATTTTTCCAATCTTACAAAAGAAGTTACGTTAAGAATGCTGTGTAATCATCATAAGTGATTGTTATTGTGATTTATTATTTAAAAAGTTAACTTTATGACTGTGTAGTAAAGTTTAGCAGTAATTACGAAAGTTTCCTTAGTTTTACACAATATTAATAATGTATTAAGAAAACTTTAGAAAATATTAAATTGGAGATATGTTTTTCTTTATTTCTAATATTAATAAACTATCAGTCGTACTAAACTAAAATGAATAATGTATTAGCTGTTTTCCATACATTGGTGCTTGTAACATTCTAACCAAATTTGAACACTACGATAAGTTTATCACATAATAATATCCTATTGCAAATTCCTTTAAATGAAAATAGTAGTAGGTACAAAGTTTAGAGATAGAAATAAACATTAGACTTAATCCTCAAAATTTTATAATATTGTGACGTTACCACAACTGATGCATCTTTATAAATTTTATTTTATAGATTAGAAGGCGGGTTGAATTGAAATCATCTAGTAAATATCGGTCATCGGTCATCATTATTTATTTACGGCTATTTCGGGTTCTAACCCATTATGCCTTCGTAGCGTTGGTTCTTTCCTGGCGGTAATGTATATTCGCAGTATCTGTAATAAATACAAATGTATTAAACATACTACCTTTGTTTATTGTTTGTTTCTCAAGATGATTTTCAGCCTCTTGTGCTTCATTTTACCTTGGATGTCGTAGTCCCATATTCCTTTTATTGCTGGGTTGGGATGTGCCGCTAGTGCCTCTTCTAGGTTGATTGCGGCGTTTTTTGCGAACTCCATAAAGCTGGGTATCTGGAGGTCTTCGTGTATTTGGTCGTTTCTTACGAACGCGCGTTTACTACAATTCTTAGGTATTTATTTTGTACCACCCGTAGTTGTCTTGTTATTGTCGGAGCGGCGTAAGCTCAGACTTCTGCGGCGTGTAGCATTATCGGCCGGACTACCGTTTTGCAGATTAATAGCTTGTTGTCGGTTGACAGCACGCTGTTTCTACCTATTAACGGGTAGAGTTTCTTTATCATCCCGTGCCCCTGGCATCTTCGGTCGTCTACGTGGAGCGTCCATCGGAGTGTTCTGTCCATTACCAGCCCTGGGTATTTTATGGAATTCTTTCACGGGATGTCTTGTCCGAACATGGTAATGTTGCGGGTTGGTCTCGCTATTCTCTTCGTGAATGGGACGGCCGTGCTTTTCTCCGGGTTAATGGTAATGCGCCATTTCTTATACCATTCTTCAAGGTCATCCGACGCCCTCTGCAGAAGTCTGTCGACTTGTCCGAGGTTGCTGGATTGGGATAGGACCGCGGTATTTTATGGAATTCTTTCACGGGATGTCTTGTCCGAACATGGTAATGTTGCGGGTTGGTCTCGCTATTCTCTTCGTGAAGGGGATGGCCGTGCTTTTGTCCGGGTTAATGGTAATGCGCCATTTCTTATACCATTCTTCAAGGTCATCCGACGCCCTCTGCAGAAGTCTGTCGACTTGTCCGAGGTTGCTGGATTGGGATAGGACCGCGGTGTCGTCCGTGTATGTTGCGAGGATGGTTCCTTTGGTCTTCGAGAGATTTGAAACATATAGGTTAAATAATGTAGGGGAGAGGGGTGAGCCTTGGGGTACTCAAGTGGTAATCCTTCGAGGGAAGGACCTGCAATGCTGCAGCTTCGTCCTGAAGCATCTTCTGTATAGAAAGGAGCGGATGAGTAGGGTCATTTGAACCGATATTCTTTGGTCCAGCATTTTATGTAGGAGTCCGTGGTGCCACACTTTGTCGAACGCTTTTGCGATGTCTAGGAACAATCCGTTGGTGTGCTTCTTCCAATTGAAGAGGCGTGCGACGTGTTCGACAACTCGGAAGGTTTGTAGGGTGGTCGAGTGGTTTCTTCGGAATCCGAATTGCTCGTCCGGTAATATTTGTAATTTATCTATGTCTTCTTGCAGTCTGACTTGGATGATCCGCTCCAAAACTTTGCCCATCGTCGGTAGTAGGCTGATGGGTCTGTAGTTTTGGGGTAGGGTAGCGTTTTTACCCGGTTTCGGTATCATCACCGTGTCCGCTTCCCGCCATCTGGTAGGGAAGTATTTCGATCGTAGTATCGTATTATAAACTGCGGTGAGGTACGCTAGGCCTCTTTGTGGGAGGAGCTTCAGCGCTTGATTTGGAATGGCATCTGGCCCCGGTGCCTTCTTGATGTTTAACTTCTTCAGGATGTCGTTTACCTCCTGTGGGGTGGTGTGTCGGATGTTCTCTTGAGATTCTTCCGTCAGGCGCTCTCTGACGGATCTATTTGTCCTTTGAATGTGAGCGAGGTCCGCGTTCTCGTAGACGGGACTGCATTGTGTCTCTATGCCTTCTGCAAATGCGTCTGTTTTCTCTGCATCCGTGCACGCCATTCCATTCCTACCTCGGAATGGTGGCGTGTTAGTATGCACATTTTTCAACTCCTTCACCATCTTCCAATATGATCCGTCTTTGACGTCGAGGGATTCCACTTTCGCTGTCCAACGTGCGTTTTTGTGTTCTTTAATGGCCGTCTTGACTCGCGTTTCTGCAGCATTCAATTCCCGTTTATCTTCCGGGTATTGTGTTTGGTGCCATCTCCGTCTTGTCCTATTTTTGTCCCTGATAAATTCTCTTATGTCTATGGGCAGGCTGTAGTAATTTTTGTTTTTAGTGAATGTATTGCCGTATCTATCTGACGGGCGTCGTTTATCACTAGTACTGCAGGGATCTTGTCCTTAATGAGCGCTTAGTATTTCTTCCAGGAAGTTCTAGTGATCCTCGTGGGCTGTAGCGGCTCTTGATCTCCTAGCTGCAACAGTACGGGGTCGTGATCTGAGCTTAGATTTGCTATTGTTTCCATCAGGAATTGCAAGGGAACATTCTTGAATATGGCTATATCTAGCGTTTATCTTCCGGGTATTGTGTTTGGTGCCATCTCCGTCTTGTCCTATTTTTGTCCCTGATAAATTCTCTTATGTCTATGGGCAGGCTGTAGTAATTTTTGTTTTTAGTGAATGTATTGCCGTATCTATCTGACGGGCGTCGTTTATCACTGGTACTGCAGGGATCTTGTCCTTAATGAGCGCTTAGTATTTCTTCCAGGAAGTTCTAGTGATCCTCGTGGGCTGTAGCGGCTCTTGATCTCCTAGCTGCAACAGTACGGGGTCGTGATCTGAGCTTAGATTTGCTATTGTTTCCATCAGGAATTGCAAGGGAACATTCTTGAATATGGCTATATCTAGCACGTCTGGCCTCCCTGTACCTGGGTGACAGGAGGGTTCCTGTGGGCCTTCGACGATCAGGCTTCTTGTCACGGCGTAGGCTTCTAGGTTCCTTCCGTTTCGGTTGGGTATCGTGCTGTTTCAGATCTGTTGTTTAGCATTTAAATCTCCTGCCATTATTGTGGGTATGTTGTCGTCGAATAATGCGTCCAATTTTTAGGCCCTTGGTGGATTGTATGCGGCTATGATCTTTATGCGTCCTGCGGAGCTTGTGTTCACGCCTATCGCAGTCACCTCCAGCAATTGCGTTTTCGGAGTTCCTAACTCGTAGTGTTCTATCGAGTTCTTAATGTATATTGCTGTGCCCCCTCCTCTCCCGGTGATCCGGTCGTACCGGTGCAATCGGTAGTTCCTTATCTTGGGCTTATCGTAAGGCCTGAGATGAGTTTCCGTGACCAACACCATATCCAGGTTTTGTCGGTAGACGAACTCTTCTAGCCCCTCCCTCTTTGTAAGACGGCCGTTTGCATTCCATATTCCGACATGGAGAGATGCGGGCTTTTATGGGCGTTTGTCCATCGATGATGTTTCTTCCTGCCCGGATAGCTCTCACGATTTTCATCGCGAGCGCGAAGTCTTCGTCTTCTTCTTCTTGCGTTGCTGCTGGTGCCGGATTTCTGTTACCCACCGCGATCTGCGAGTATCTGATGTTCTTTTCCACTTCTCTTGTTGGCTGTCTGTCGATCGTTGGTCTCCTTGATGCCATCTTCTTGGTGTTTTTCGGGTGGGCGGGGCATCCACCGTAGTTCGCTGTTGGTTATTAAAATTAAACGAACGTTTAAAAATTAAGTAGGCATTGTTACCATGGATATATCAACTAACAAGCTTGAAAATATTTGTAAAAATACATTAGAGGGAGTTACAGATTTATAATTCCCTACTATAACTCCCTAGGGAGTTATGAACATGTTTACAGTTACGGTAACTAAGGGTTTATTTGTTTGTAATGTATTGGTATGAAATAAAAGAATGAATGTATTATTTTGTCTGATGAAATAATACAGAATAAAAAGCTAATGTTATATATTCACTAATTGCATGTTTCCTTCAGTAAATGCTTATAATATTATGATCTTAACAAAAGGGCAACTTAATTATAAGATTAATATAACTTGATTTGAAGATAGAAGCTTCTTTTATAATTTGAACTAGATAATAATTGAAATGAGGATATGAATCATGTTACAATACTATGGTAAGAGGGTTTATTCCATCTAATATAAATTAATGTCAATGATAATTTGAGAGTTAATATTACATCACAATGTTGTTATTTGATGTATAGAGGTCTCTTGATTTCATTTTTAATATACCGGGTGTCAACTAAATCATTATACCTACCTTAATTTTGTTAAAACTAGAGATAGAAATTTGCAACTTGGGATGAAGATTTAGTGGATAAAAATACATTTTTTGACATCAAAAACAGCTGACTATCACTTCCGGTTTTACCGGAACTGGCCTTATTTTTCTTATTTTAAATAGGAACCTACCAATTTTTTTTTCATAAAACGATACCTCTCTAAATTCCCATTCCAATGATGTACACTAGTCGTCTTTTATTTTCAAAATGGCGGTTTTTCTTGATTTTAATGTTTCTCCATTTTTAAGTAACTTATTTTACAAAATAATTCAATGAATAGTCCAAGAATATTATTTATTTTTAATCTCTTGATTGGAATTTATCAAATTCTGCTTAAATAATTTGTGATTTTACGTTGTACGAAAATTACTAATGCTTAGAAAAAGATTTTAGCATTATTTCAAATAAAAAACACTAAATACTAAATACCCATAACAAAGTAAATCCATTTTACTACATAAAAACAACGCAACAAAAGTTAATTTCTAATCAGCTTGTATAAAAAAATTAAAACTGGACTTTTTTCGGATGTACAAGGTAACGATCAATAAATATAAAGTCATAACAAAACACCGAAATGCAAAAAGCTTAGAAATCTACATTATTCTATTAAATATTCTATTCTTCAGCCCTCCCGATCCCGGCACAATAACAATAACAAATATTTTCACGCAAAACATTTTCTAATTAATTCCTTGAAATACTTTGTATTGCTTGATGTAGTCGGTGTTGAAGATTGTCTAGAGTTGCAGGTAATGTTTTGTAGACCTTTTCTTTTAAGTAACCCCAAATGGAAAAATCCAATGGTGTTAAATCGGGTGGCCTAGAGGGCCATCTTATAGGGCCATTTGTTCCCAACCATTGTTGGCCAAATCTCTGATTTAAATAATTAGTCACAATTTGAGAGTTGTGGGCAGGTGCAGCATCTTGCTGAAATATGTAATTTTTTGCTGAAAGATTATTTAAAAAAGGTTCAGTTTCGTTCTGTAGGAAATTTAGATACATCTGTTCATTCAGGGGTAGATTGAAAAAAATGGTCCTATAATATGGGTTCCAACGATTCCTAACCAAATGTTAATTCCACACCGTTCCTTACTAACCGGCGGTTTTCCGTGGCCCAATATCTGGTATTTTGTCGGTTAAACATTCCCAGATTGGTAAATCTTGATTCATCCGAATAAATAATTTTGTGATGAAATGTTTCCTCTCGAGTGTAAGTTTCTAGAAACCAATTGCAATATGCAAGTCTTCTATTTAAACCATTTTCATATAAATGAGGATGAATTGGGCACTTATAAGACTTAAAACCATGGTTTTTTTTAAATTCTTCTTATGCTTTCATGGCTAATATTTAAATTTCAAGCAATCTTTCGCAAAGAAACGGTGCGATCATATTCAATATAAGCTAGTATATTTATTTCACTCTCTTCATTTACAATAAAACTTTCATTACCACCTTCATTACCTCCATATTTCATATGATCTTCTAAATACGGAAAATAGGTAAAATGCGGTGCGTGGAGATCTTGATACCTTTCAGCGTATAATCTTGCTACAACTCTGGAATTTCTCTGATATTCGCCATAAATGATCAACATTCGTTCTTCCCGAGTATAAAATGGCATTTTAAGCAAACATTATTTACTTATATCTAGGTAGTCAATGATTTTTTAACAGTTAAAAACTTTCAACAACGCAAACATGTCGCAACTATAACGTTTTGGAGATGAAACTATCTGACAATTGCTATTTCCATTCAATTACTCGTATGTTTTTCCAAGCCTACTTAGGTAAATGCTTGACTGATTTATGTCAACTAAATGCTGTTTTTTTTAATTGGGACAGTTTCGAATACAACAATAACTGAAAGTTTTAATGGATCCAAATAATAGGTATGTCATGCCCTACGTTTTTAACACTGCCGAGGGTTTGCATTCATTTGTTTTTTCAAAGCATACCGAGTAAATGTAGACTGAAGTTTATTCTAAATAAGGACATTCTTGAAAGAACAGTATTTTATTTATTACTGTTATTTTATAACACATGATTTAGAAGTTAACTTTTGTTGTGTTGTTTTCAGATAGTACAATGGATTTAATTTCTTATGGGTATTTAGTATTTAGTGCTTTCTATTTGAAATATCGGTGAAATTTTTTTCTAAGCATTAGTAATTTTCGTACAACGTAGAATCACAAATACTAATTATTTAACCGGAATTTTATAAATACCAATTAAGAGATTAAAAATAAATAATATTCTTGGACTATTCATTGAATTATTCTGTAAAGTAACGAATACTTACTTCAAAATGGCGGAACATTGAAATCAACAAAAATTCCGCCTGAACCGCCATTTTGAAAACAAAAGTCGACTTGTGATACAGCATTGGAATGGGAATTTAGAGAGGTATCGGTTTATTTAAAAAAAATGTGTAGGCTCCTATTTAAAATAAGAAAAATTAGGCCACTTCCGGTAAAACAAACTTAAGATATGAATAATGATTTCATTGACACCGGGTATATTATTTTGACATTTCACACCTATAATGTAGCATATTTTAAGATGGATGTTCTCTTGTAAATGTAGTGGAAGCGTAAACAGCTTGGAAGCGATCTGGCATAGTACTGACCTTGGGGAGATAGCGGTGCAACACTAAAGCTTGATCTCGTTGGAATAGTGTTGTAGATGCAGACCTTGAACATGTTGTGATGTTTTACTTATAATGCAGTTAGCCAACTGTATAACCTGGTGATCATTTATGAAAAATAGGCCTTGATTAAATTATTACTAAATGTATTTATTAAGGTTAGAGTAGGGTGATAGCAATTTAATCTTGCAATAACAGTAGAGTCTAAATACGTATTGATATAGGCATTTATAACTAATACGTGTACTTTATTTGTTGTTATTCTTGAGGTAGTATGCGGCGGTGAGGTTTTTCTTTTGTAGTTCTTGTCCTCAATCCGCAATAAAGATAGCAAAACTAGATTTCACTTACTTATAAATATTATACTGTGTTTCATTGTGTTAGCCTTATTTTAACCAACCTTAGATACATGCAACACATATATCCTGTAACAACACTTTTACATAACGTAAGTGGTCCGACCTGGTTTTTCATGACGATCATTCGGCTTAAATAAGTTCGCGCATTAACTTTGTTCTTGCATTCGAGTTGTGCAGTCGTTACACATTACACATTACAACATTTAAAAGAATTTGCCATTAGTAATAACGCGTAAAGCTAAACAAATGGTTAAGACCGTTTTATAATCAGATTTACATGCAGTTTTTTTTCTATTTTTACGATTTTATTTATTTATACATGGTTATTTGTCAAAAAAATTAGCCAAGGGTCAGTAATCTGTCATAAATATGAGGTTACCTGCAAATTAAGATCGACTAAATTTTTGTAACTAAACTCAAGCTTCAATATGAATAACAAATGACCTTTGTGACATTGCGTTCAGAATAAAATATTTAGTGCATACCGGATTTTCTCATATAAATATTTTAATTGCTAATTCCAAATCTATGACTATTATACTGGCGTTCTGCTTTAATAAAAGCAAGCTTGACACGCACAAAGAGAACAATAGTATTGACTAAGTATTAGGAAGCTTTATTATGTAGCCAGTTTACCCTTCCAATCAGTGTTGAGACATTTTTTTAGTATCTGGATATAGATACTGGTGCATTATGTAACGATCATGTAATGATAGCCCTTAATACATGAACATGTTGTAGGATACGAAAAGAACCGCAGGCGAGTTTCACATATAACCTGCGAGTGTATTAATGACCATTACATGAAAGTTGCATAAACTACTTTTTCTACGACCATTAATAAAGTAATAAACGAAATAAATATATATTATTTGAATATTATACAGTTAGTGTAAACTATGGAACCCCCTGAGTATCTCCTCAACGGTTTACTATTTTTAAACAAAATTTGGAATCCCCTTCTAAAAGCATCCAAGGAATCCAAAAATGTAATCAGATTTACTGTATCATTTCCAGTTGCACCGGAAATAAATATCAACTTTGTCATTTTAAATGGAACACCCTGTATATTTTTACATTGTCGAATTCCTTGTTTAATTTTGGATACAATGAACCTCTACATTCATATTTTTATTGCCCGGCAATATGCTTTCGAGAAGTGTAAAATTATTTCGATTATCGATATTGTTGGGTTATTGTTATTACTAATGAAAACAAATCTTGAAAACTCGGCAATTTAACAATTCATTAATTTTAACAAAAAATAACATGAATTATAATAAATGTTCAAAATTATCTGACAATATCCTAAACGGTCTTCAAATTACACACAGTACACTTTCCGCTGTTGTAGTTGACAAAAAAATATGAAATTTGTGTCTACGGCATGGCGGCATGGTTCTGACTATCATTGCTACCTAAATTAAAAATGTTTTGGGGATGAACACAGTCGGCGGCGCATGCATCATTTTGTGTTTTCTAATCGCCTTAACCGCTCTGCGAATATCTTATACAATCCGCTGTAATCGTAACTAAATTAGGTATGCACTTATTTTTGAAAAAAAGGAACTGATTATCAGGTTCTTCGTCGAAAAACCTCTAATTTCATCGGATGATAAGGTTTTTGATTTTTTGCCAATGAATCCTTCTTATTTACGCTTTAATAGAGCATACAACTTATGATATTTAGATATGTCAACATTATACTTAATATTTAATACAGATTTTATAATTGAGTAATGCGTCCATACAGTTGGATGTTTCATGGTTTGTTGTACTTCTTCAAAATAAAATATTAACACATTCACTGAGAACCATGATACGTTTTTGGTGTTTCTCCATTCCACAAAAAGTGTAAATAATTTTTCGTAGGTTTTCTTGGTCTTTTTCGGTAGTATATCGTTAATTGCATTTGTCGCTCTTTCTCTATTTTCTGGAGGTGTTAATGAAAATTCTACGTTATCACTCACTATTTCTATAATTGTTCGATGAAAATGTAGATAGAGGTATAAACTTTGAAACAATTCAAATTATTTTGACAGTTTTCAAAATAACATAACCATTGTAGCGTGCAGGATACCCGCTACTTCGCTAAATTAATATTTTTAGTACAAAATAATGCGATTCTATTGGCTCAAAAATTTGTATCATAATGGAAATCTATATCCCAAGGAAGCTCATTATGATACTGGCCGACGGATCACATGATCGCAGCCACTTCAACTTTAACCTTTAGGAGAGTCGGAATTAATAGGTTTTAATTTATTTGTTTAACGTTAGCCGTTAGTAATTACTAAATTATATTGAAAATCTGTAACAAACCTTTTTGATTTGTATTAAAATATGCCATAATTTAAGAAACTTCCTTCATTTTTGTGTCATGTGAATTGCATACCTTAATGGCTGAAAAGTATGCGTTTAGATATTTTAAAGTGGGGTAGTACGCACATTTCGTTTTGCACATTGATTTAGTGGGCAAACATCATTTTGAGGTCGTTGTTGTTACGATAATGAAAGCAAAAAGCTTCCATTTTTGCTCTTGAGTATTTTTATCAAAAGTGTCGTATTTTTTACGGTAAGAGCTAATTAAACCTATTTTCATTGTTTGATATATTTATCCTTTTTAGGCACTTTTATTTTTACCTTTATTTTATTTTTATTTTTACTTTCATTTTACTTTTATTACGTTAAATTTTCGTTTTACGTAATTACATGGTACTATTACGTTTCAATTTAACGAGGATGGCTCGGTAGAAGTTTGTTGCAATGCAGAAAATTATAAATAAATGGTACATTAACCCATTTAAATCAACCAAGTTTGGTTGTTTGTAAAGGAATTTACTTATTTGGGATTAACGAATATCAAAACTCTGTTATATCTCCATTTTCAAAATTTAAAGCGTGGCCTCGTCAGCATGTTGTTATCCGTAACAGTATACCAGTGGCAACCAAAATTGTAAAGTACACCAGGTATTTCATTTCTAATCATTAGTTTATAAGATATTTTTAAGTTACTAACATTAGTATTAAGATTTTCTACTTTATAACTTGACTTAAAGATTTTTATAATAAACCTTGTTATTGTTTCCAATTTTACAGTTATTACATTTACGGTTTACTTGTTTTCCATAGAATAAGTTGGCGTTCGAGGTTTTTTTAACATTTATTTACTGGTTGAAGTTACATCTTTTTTGTAAAGCGAACATATCTAACCACACACACATTTACTAATTAAAACAAATCAAATTTTAAACATGGACCGTTTAATCGCTGACTGAGCTGAAGGCACAAAATCTTCTTTTATTATTAGGAGAATAAGTAATATTAGGGGTGAGATTATCAATAACAACTGCTACGCCCAGTTATTTTTTTATTACAAATCGACTTTCAAGTTTACAATTCCCTATTTCCCCTGTACTCCGCCATCTTGGTATACCCAAATGAGCAGAAAATTTGAATTTCTTGAAGTATCACTATTGTGTATCAATATTCATTAATTAGTTTATAGATGAATATTGTTTTTCAAATTTCAAATAAAAAAATTATTCAAAGATCAATAGTACGTTAAAAACCTTGGCATTGAAGAATTTAGGTCAAATCAACACTAAAAATGTAAATAGACACTAGAGATGAGTGTGTTTAATTTGAAAAGTATCGGTACACTAAAAAAATTCAAAATTTTTAAACGACACTCTGGCTCTGCTATGTTGCGTCTTCGAAACATTTTTATTAACACTTGTGGCACTCACCTTTTAGTAGAAAACCCAACCAAACATCAAAAAACAGCGAGGCTAATACCGTATATTTGAATGTGTGAAATAATACTTTTGTGGCACATTGCAAACTTCGGGAACATTCACTGAGAAATGTCAAATTGTAGAGTAATTTGGAAATTGTAGAGAAAACATCTAAGTAATTTTAACTTTAACACAAACCTGCGCGGTAACATAATATACCTATGGCAATTTTCATTTAGTGCATTTTGATTTTTTCTGGAAAACGATAGATGAATAAATGAATAATCCAATGAAATTATAACGTACAAATGTTTAAGCGAACATAGGCGCCAGTTTCGGTTAACATGTGTGGGTGTTCTAGCCACGAGCATGGCTAATAATTTTTTTAAAAAATTATGTGTACTATTCATGTACTTTCATAAAAAAACTTTGATAAAAAATTTGAGCTTAATTTTTTTTTATTAATATCTATGAATACCTAAATATTATAAATCAGGAATCTTTCTAATAAGAACTTAAGGATATAAGACAATGAACACAAAATATAATTATTAAAATCCATAGGTATATAACAAATCAAAACCTCTCTATAAGTAAACAGCTTACTGATACTTTCAAATAGGTACCTATAACAATAAAATATACTGACTTCCATAAAAATTGGAACAGCTAGAATTTGTTAAACGATTTTATTGAAATTTTCGTCAACGATGTTTCATTAGAACAAACGATTGATTTTGAACGTGGCCGTATTATTGGCACGGGAGAGGCCGGACTTTCGCTAAGAGAAATTGCTCGTCGTGTAAAACGAAATGTTAAAACGGTATTGAGATATTGGTCCAAATGGTCCGAGGAAGGGGTGCTAAAACGTCGCCCTAGATTTGGATGTCCCCACAGGACTACAGATCGCGAAGAACGTCGCTTAAGACTTTTGGCCACAAGAGACAGATTTTCAATAACTCGATCGATTGCAAATGATTGGATGAGAGGTGTAGGACCCAGAATGTCAATGTCATTTGTCTAGCGCCGGATAAGATCTTATGGGCTGCGTTCATATCGTCCATTTTTATGTCTTCCTCTTACACCACTTCACTGTCTACGCAGGCTAGAATGGAGTAACGAAAGAGCGAATTGGGCGCAAGAATGGCATCGAATTGTGTTTAGTGACGAGTCCCGATTTTGCTTGTGGGCCCACGATGGTCGTAGGAGGGTCAGGCGGTTGCGTGGAGAACGTGAAAATCCAACATTTTTTGTGGAACGCAACACAGCCCTCACACAAGGAGTGATGATATGGGGTCATTATGTTACGGTAGCAGATCACCCTTGGTCTTCATTGATGGCAACTTAAACGCCACTGGTTATATTGCCAATGTGCTAGAACCCGTTGTGCTTCCATATCTTCAGGGGCTGGAAAATCCGATTTTACAACAGGATAATGCGCGCCCTCATACAGCAAGGGCTACAACACGTTTTTTGGAAGAAGCTAACGTTGCCGTCCTCCCATGGCGTACTCGGTCGCCTGGTTTGTCGCCCATTGAACATGTATGGGAAGAGGTCGGTAGACGACTGGGTAATTTACCACATCCTCCAGATAACTTACACGATCTCCGGCTATGGATTCAGGAAGCTTGTGTTGATATACCACAGGCAGCTATAGATCACTTGATTGATAGCATGCCGCGCCGTCTAAATGAGTGCATTACGAATGGTGGCGGAGCAACTCATTACAGAAAAAAACATTTTTAGTTTTTGTTCTTTTGTTTTCAAATTTTAATCGTTTGTTTGTTCTAATGAAAGACATCGTTGACGAAAATTTCAATAAAATCGTTCAATAAATATCATATATGATAAAATATCATCTCTACTGCTTCGAGGACGTTTTTTGACTCTTTTTTGTTGGCTAATTGAGGTAGAAGGAGCAGGTATATTACGTTCAGTGTTCACGCTACCATTCCCTTGCTGGTTATTAGTTTCAGAAAGCATGGCATCAGGATATTATTCTTTTTTCCGACACTGCGGACTCCTCAGCCTTGTTTTGTGATGACACTGATTCATCATCTACACTACTAATAGAAGACCTTTCCTGCGGAACGTTATCTAAGAAAGACAATAATAGAAGTTCCATTTCGTGCGATTGCTTCTTGGAGCTTCTGATCTAGTGGGAAGTTTATTTTTTCGTTTAAAACGCATATAGCCATAGCTTATTGTCTTCCACTGCTTTTTACAGATTTGACCTGCAATGTAAATATTAAATCTTAGTGTATTTTTTGTATATAATTCAAAATGTTAATGTAGTTATTTTGTTTCAGATTCATGGCAACAGGAGAAAGTTTTGCTTCCTTAACATTTCACTATCGTATATCAAGGTCATACATATCGAGAATAGTAAAACAAGTATTACATTTACTTAGACTAAAACTTGTTCCAATTTGTATGACTCTTCCTACTAAAAATGATTTTCAAAGAATTGAAAGAGAATTTTGGGCAAAATATAACATTCCAAATTGCGTCGGAAGTGTCGATGGCAAGCATATTCGTATAAAATCACCACAGCACAGTGGATCTCTTTTCTTCAACTATAAAGAGTTCTTTTCTATAGTATTACTAGCAATAGTTGATTCAAACCACAAATTTATTGCAATTGATGTGGGGTCATATGGAAAAGAAGGTGACAGCAATATATTTAAAAAGTGAGAAATGGGAAAGAAAATACAGAACCATACTTTCAATTTTCCGGAACAAAAAATTTACCGGGAACAAATGATATTTTACCACATTTCCTAATTGATGACGAAGCTTTTGCTCTTGATACATTTATGATGAAGCCATATTCTCAGAGAATTACAAGACATGACAACCAGAAAGATATTTTTAACGACAGGCTAAGTCGTGCTCAACGAGTAGTCGACAACGCTTTCGGCTTATTATTAGGTTGGAGCGAAAAAACATTTTTTTTCACTTTTTTCTGAAACTAAACTAGCTTGGGTACGCAAAAGTTGTGACTTAGTATACTGATTACCACCTAAAAATTTCAGATCCCTAACGCTATTTCTTGTGGTGCACAACTGTCCTGAATTTTTGAAATCTGAAAGTATGATTTTATTTTAGCGTGTCAAGCGCCTGAAATAATTATCTATTGTTTCAAATAAATAATCATCAGCAATGACTGCAAAAACACCTTTACCTGTAACTCGTGGAAGAAACACTCGATATCCACTATATGGAATTGGTTCACCATTTACTACAAACGTTCTGACGACTTACTAGGACATTTTGCAACAGTATTTGTTCACAAAAAACGAATTGAAAATTAGTGGTCAATTGAAGGAGCCCATATTTGCAGAAGTTGCCAAAATAATCGTACCACAGGTCGAGGAAATTTGGAAGAAAGCTTCATTGCCTACAATATCAAAAGAAATAATTATGGAAAGGATCCGAGAATACCACAAAAAATATCGGGAACTACTAAAACCCTATAAACAGAGAGCTAATGTTGCAACCTACATAAAAAAGATCGAAAAGTTTAAGAAAGAATCAAAGGGTTTATTCGATATCACAACCTGCAAGTGCATCTGTTTTGAAAAGTGTACCTACATGTGAAAAATTGAAGAAAATACCTGTCTTAGAGAGAAAGTTTTTGCTAGATCAGCGAAGTGCTAGAAAAATGATGATAGGAAACGTTGACAGCAATACCACGAAACAAATGGAGAAAAGAGAGAAAAGGAAATTGTGAGAAGCGGCATCGTCTAATATTGTAAAATCTGTCAAGCTACAAAAGGGTGCTAATGATTCCGAAATTGGAACTTCCTTGGAAGTGTGCCTTAGTTTGTCATCAACTTCTTCTGAGCCTTCACCAAAACCTCCTATTTCGATTATATCTGGACAAATGCGTAAATCTCTACCAAACTTAGCACGAGAGTGCGATAGATGGGGTAACTCTGATCGTGGAGCAGCTGCGGTGTCCTCATCGTTACTTCAGGACCTTGGAGTTGTGATCAAAGAAGACATTTCATCAGTTATAGATCGCATTAAAGTGAGACGAGAGAGGCAGAAGCTTAGGCAGCTAAATCAATCAAACAATGAAAAAGATCTCATGCTCAAATCAATATATTTTGATGGCCGAAAAGATTTAACAAGAAAAACAATTTTAAAAGATGGCGTTTATCACTCCTCTGAACAACATGTGGTTTTGGTACAGGAGCCGATGTCCGAATATTTAGGACATGTCACTCCTTTATCGGGGACATCTTCCAACATATTTACGGCCATTACAAATTTTTATCCTTGAAGGGGTACAAAATTGAAGAGCTAGTTGCCATTGGATGCGACGGAACTAATGTAAATACCGGTAATGAAAATGGCGTAATGCGTAAATTAGAAGTCCATTACAAAAAACCACTTCATTGGTTTGTGTGCCTCTTACTCACAAATGAGCTTCCACTTCGGCATCTCTTAGTGGCCTTGGATGGTGTGACGCATGGTCCAAATTCATTTTCTGGTCCAATAGGTAGAGCATTAAAGAACTGCATGCAGCCAGTTGTAAAATACATGGCAATTGAAGGAAATCCACTACCAGCAGTTGATTTGGCGGAATTAAGTAACGATCAGAGTTATCTGTACAGAATAGTCTTGGCCGTAACGTCTGGTGAGTGTTCCCAGCATTTATATAATCTTCAGCCGGGCCCTATTTCGCATTCACGTTGGCTAACAACTGCTAGTAGAATACTGCGTTTATATATTTCATCTGAAAGACCCTCTGAGAACCTAACAACTTTAGCTACCTATATCGTCAAAGTTTACGCACCAGT
This sequence comes from Vesta saturnalis, assembly GCA_036346205.1. Lineage (NCBI taxonomy): Eukaryota > Metazoa > Arthropoda > Insecta > Coleoptera > Lampyridae > Vesta > Vesta saturnalis. The sequence goes on from JARFJB010001795.1 coordinate 3,082,716, forward strand.
TTGGTTCGCGATCAAAACCAAGAGTGGATGTTGGAATAGAACACGACATTTGTGGTAAGTTATTTATTTGAGCAGATATCTGCCATGAAGTTTAAGAAACGTAATCGATCCAGTCATTCAAAGGATCGCATACTTTGCACATCCGGAGAATCTATTGCTGGCTAACTGACGATAAAGCAACCATCAAAGCTCTAGCTCTACGTCAAATTTTGAAAACTAGGAACCAGAGACAAGACCACCTGAGTGGTTCCAGAAATCAATTTTGAAGCCGGCGAGTACTATAAAATGATAAGTTATGCCAGTTATTCAAACAGTGAGCCTCCCTTAAGAAGATCAATCAGCGTAGAAGAACTTAAAGGTTATCTTGATACAAACGAACATATAATGACAATTCCAAATTATCCCTGTCACACACAGTCTGTTGAGCGATGTGTTCGTTTGGTCACAGAAGCTGCAGCAACAGTAGGCGAATCGCAGAGAGACGGATATATTAAATCAGGACTGAAGTCCAGATCTTTGATGCCCCAATTTGAAAAAAATCTGATTATAAATTAGACTAAGACTGTGTTTTTCCTATTCCATAATATTTTCCTTAACTGTTTGAATTATCTTGTCATAATCCATTCTTTTGAAAACTGAAACTTTTGTTTTTTCTCTATTTTTTTTATTTTCCTTAGTTGTATAGTGGCAGCACTAGATTTTGAATTTATACCCTACATTTTCTTTGAGTTCACTTTCATATTTAAAATAACCATCCAAGATAAGTAAAATAAATGTTACTAATGTAATAAAAAAAAATTTAAGGTGTACCGTTTTTTTCTCGTTTTTTCGCAAATTTAAATGCTTTGTGGCACCTGAAGATGTCAGTAGATTTTCAATTTGTTTTTGTGGCAAACTAATCTCATATCACACCAACTTTTGCACACCCAAGCTTTTTGATATCTCTAAAAAAAAATTTTCACTCACTCTACTTATTATCTCAAGTTTTTCGAGTATTTTACATACCGATACCAATTTTGCCTGAAATTTGTGGCGACTTAATAAAGTCTGCCTGTTGCTTGCACAACATATTACGAGATGGTTATCTTGAAAACCAACAGATTCCAAGATATCACCGCGATGAAGAAGAAATACCATCTCATAATATGATTAGAATGGCGAGTACCTACTAGTGGTTTTGCTAATGCCGGGGGTTTACTGATTCGAGAGAAATTAAAAGATTTTTTTATTCCCAAGTAGGTGAAGTATTTTGGCAAATAAGTATCGTAAATCGTACAGAGTAGTAATAAGTTTTTAATAAATAATATAATACTTACTGGTTTTATTGAGTTCTTGTGCGATCTCTTTCCAAATATTTTCTTTAATACGTGCATCTTTATAATTAGAATTTTTACAATCAAATATACACGGATGTTTAGACACTAAATTAATAAAATTTTCGCTTTCTTCGTTTGTCAACACGTCCATAACGTCGAACGTCAACTGCAGTACTGTGTTTGTGGGGGAGTGCCCTCTCAAGCTAAGCGTCAAAACAAATCACGATCTGTCTTGCGGCAGTTGCAGTCGTATGTCGGAATCGGTCTCATACAAATTAATACTGCAAAGTAATGCCGTCTGGCGTCGCGGTACATGCTGTCGCCGTCTGCCGCTGACGTCTGTCGCGTGGATCGGAATCCTACTTTAAGACGTAATTTTGTAAACTGCAACTTATTAGCAAACAATCTTTAAAATATATATTTAATTAAAATAAAGATAAACTCTAAAAACACTTGGCCCCACCGCCACCCCAATTTATTAATTGTCTATCGTCTTAGATTAGACTGGAAACTAAACAAAAATCTACGTACCTGGCTGTGGCGACAGGTATCAGTGTCGGCTTCCCTGCAAACGATATACCGATTTTCATGTTTAAACTGGATAAGCCATATAAGTATATACTGTTACCATTGTTAACTCTTATCAACAAAAATTGTGAGTGTGCAAAAAAGTAGCTCTGTCCAAATATCCTTTATTTTAATAGTAAACCGAGTACCGCTAACGCGTCGTGCGATAATAGATAAGCAGAAGGTACAACTCATTAGGGGTTTATTGTAAATTCGTAACTAATGAAACAGTAGGTATGGTCATTGATGGTTGTAAGGTTTTAAACTAATTTCAATTTTTTTAGCTTTAGCTCGAAAAATCCATTTAAATTTTAACATCAACTGAATAACATCAAACCATAACTGAATAACCCATCACAAATTTGGTATGGTTTGCTTATGTACCCAGAGCACCCATGCAATCGGCGTCACTGCAAGCGAAGTAAATAGTAAACAACGTTTATTTTTTTATCTAACGCCATTCTGCAACTCTGCTGAAAAGCGAATGTCCAATTTAGTTTCGATACTACGCTTCTTTTATACAGTTAAAAAAATCTTTGCATTATTTACACCCTGACCTCGCAAAAAAAAAATTAAAAACTTTATTTATAAAGATTTTCAGTATATCCTATACAGCAATGGCGCCCAATACAATAAAATCATAAAATTTAGTGTATTCCCACTATAACAATGTAACACTTTTCCCCAATGAAATCGGTTTTTTATTATACACAATGTAGAAAATGGCAATGTTTTGCCAAGATGGACGCCACCGGTTTGTTTTCGTCAACACATTTTTTGCATTACCCCTTCTCCACTTCCCGTTCTTTCCTCCAATAGTAACGTATTTATCAAATTTGAATTTCTCAATTATTAATTAGTATGGATTAGTATAATTATTGTTGTAATTTCTTTAATCGAATTAAAAGATCAAATTAATTAGTATTTATTATCAAATTATATCAAGAAAAAATTAACGCTTTATTTATATTAAAAATTGTATGAATCCGATTGTATGATTAACTTAACGCAGTCTAGTGTACTTTTGTGTTTTTAACTCGCGTAACTTGTGTATTTGATTCTGTTTGTGCACCTTGATTGTGAAGATAGTTTACAATACATTAAAAGTTTACCACCCTAGTGTTATGATCGCAACCTAAACAACAAAACTAAGTCAGGAAAAATTGATTGCCAACGATAAAATTCAGCTACCTACAACCCTAAAAACTCAAAATGGGGCAAGGAGAAAAGGGAGCTGAAACAGAAAATTTTAATTAACACGTATACAAAGACAGAAGAAATTAAGTATCCAGTGATTAAACATTCGTTTATTTAATAAACATATAAAAAAGAGACAAATTTTAAGTTACCCAGATTATTGTTTTACGCCATAACCCACGAATTATATGTAAACTGTAGATTATACCACGAATATTACACTAAAAACTAGACGTCAACAATAGATAACCAAAAGTTTAGTTCTCCAGAATGCAGTAACACATCAAAGTAATTTGTTATTTGTAAACGTTATTATTCACTCATAGCAATAATTGTAATTAAAACTAAAGGAATCGTATATCTTTGAGCTCAAAGGTTTATGTATAATATACTAAAATGATACTAACAAATAGTTTTCCATTCACGTGTGTTTTCCGATTCACCATATTTTGGAAGATGTTATCTCTTATCAAATCGGATTTTAATGGCATTAAATTAATTTCAAAGTAGAAATAAATAAACAGTATATAATGATGGGCTAAATAGTTGTTTATACCCACAAAATAGAAACTTACAGTTTAATTAGGGAATACACAGTAGGAATGATATCCAAGAATCAATGGCGTAACATAAAGGTTTCACTTGTGGCAAAATTATTATGTACATTTACACAAAATTTACGAAAAAGTTTCGAATGTGAACTAAAATATGCGAAATCAAATTACGCACTTGACAAGATTCAAAAGTTTGATTAAATATATTCTACGTGGGTAGCGAATTGCAATAAGCGTAAATGTTATAAAATTAGAGCTAGAACGAAGTAGCTACTGAATAACGATGGGCATGCTCAGGATATAAATTGCATATAACCAAACAAACTTCAGCACACGTCGATTTTTTATTTCAGTTTTTACTTGCTTTTTAAATTAAACTTAATCTCCCCTACCTTAAAATGTATGACGCCACTGATATTTGTTTAAATTGAAACAGTATATTTTTATATCAAACATTCATATTTTGCTTCAGTTCAACGCTGTCACATGTAACACTTTTAAGTTACAGTAAACTGAAAATAAAGGAGATCTGTTTTTATATTTCTTAACAGTTGTTCATTATTTATATTACAATGAAAACCTGAGTAGTTAGTACGAGTATACTTCTAAACCTCAAGCAGGCTATGAAAACAAGTAAAATCACTTAGCAACCATGCAATAGGTTCTTAGTTACAAAAGTATATTATATCAGTATTAAATTGGTTTGTACTATCAATTTATAGGGTTACGATAATATATTTCTGGAAAATTGTACTCTACGAGGCATTCCCATATAGCACACAATATTTCATATATATGAATTTTATACCCATAATGTGAACGTCATAGTATATGATTTTCTCACTAATGCCGTCACACTTATGGTAGAGTTTGCTGGAAACATGCCTCGCAACCGTGCCAATGGCATCCCAGAAACTCGTAAACGGTGTTTGATTCGACACAATAACCGTCGGCCTTAATACCTCCAGATGTTCTAAATTTGCGAGCTTTTCGGGCATGCTGTATTGTAAGGTCCTTTCTTACAATTTTATATTTGCCCGGGCTAAACTGCAATCGGTCTTTGTATTTAACTAAAGAGGGGGGTGGTTCGTTGGTAACTTTAATCTTTAGCTTTACACTGTCCACATAAAATAATTAAACAGAGAATGGTTTAAAATAATATATTTCCTATAACTACAAATCTAAGATATATGCTTATTCTATCTCAACTTAACCTAAACGTAATACTAACCAAACCACTGGACGTCCTGCTGGTGACGGCGGCGTCCTTCCTTCCGCTTGCCCAATGCGTCCACTTATTCTTGTCGACGTCGTTTCTGTAAAGTAGCTTTTAATGCTCCCTAGTTATACTCAAAAATGACCGTAATATTTAAATGATTAATAACGTTATGTTTAATTAATTATTTATACCGGATACGGCCCTGTCTATAAAAGAAAAGAATTTATAAACAAACTACTGGTTATTCAAAACGAGGGTTGCGCGAATGTAGGTCACTAGTGAAAATCGATATCCCGAGTTCACATATGGTGCGCAGGACGGCTGTACCAGTCTGACTGCGTGCGGCTCTTTGCATTCAGTACTTTCTGGAAGACGGACAGGCGCGTACGTTTCGTGGAGCAATTTACTTTCGCGATGTATTATATTTGAGAATATAACTTCTTCAGAGGTTGACTTTTACATTAAATTTAGACTAGGCGGATTATACACGTTTTGGGGGTATAATTAATATATATTCGCACGTTATCTACTGGGCGGTAATTTTAAGGTGGTGATTTCTTTTATGCAAATGAAAGAAATCTCCCGTAGATACAAACGACGTTACCTATTTGCACACGTACAAACACTTATTTATGAAAGGCGGTTTTTATACTTGCGGAATAAGCTGGTGGAAAACAATTACTTGATTGTTTTCTTGAAATACGTTTACTAAGCGCGTGGGTATCGGGGGACGGTTTCCTTCTACTACAGGTTTTTGACGGATACTCTACGTTTAATTTTTATATTCGTTTGTGATTATCAACACTTCGGTCTTTCTCCAGCGAGCTGGTGAATTCAGGTATTTAGAATGTAAGTGAGCGTAAATGATGAAAGCTGCAGGTCTCTACAGTCCTACTTAGCTCTCGTCGTCAGGTATATGTTAGCGTGGTTTGTGGTACTCCCGGCTACCTCGTGGCGTTTGCCCGTAGCGGCCTGGGGGTGGTGTGTGGGTGTTCTGGTACTCCCGGCTACCTCGTGGCGTTTGCCCGTAGCGGCCTGGGGGTTGTGCGTGTGCTGGTGTGTATGTTTGTGCTTTTAATTACTCCACAGACTTACGTGTCGTTAATCACAAAGATCGATGATAGCTATCGACAAAAGGTTCGCGATGCGCGTTCGGCAAATGCAGGGAGCTAAACTCGCGATGGCGATTACTTTTCAAACAACCGTCACGTGCCGGTTTTCTGGAATCGGAGTTAGTCAAACGGACTAACTAATACAGGAGCTGGTGAACCAACTAACTAATTCTCGGCGGCGGAGTACGTTCAAGTAGCGCGACGGAACTCTTCTACTACGGCGGCTAATCGGTTACGGTTATACTTCTCGGCGGCGGGAATCTAATAATAATACTCTCTTCTACTACGGCGGCTAATCGGTTACGGTTACGGTTATACTTCTCGGCGGCGGGATGCGTTTACGTGGCGCGTATTAATTACTAACCAATACTCTCATCTACAAGGTGCGCGTCTCGGTTTTTATAGAGGACTCTCCGTAGGCGGTGATGGCTTCTGTTTGGGGGAATCCTATTTGTAATTGGCGGAGATTACTCTGACGTATAAAACTTTCGATGTTTTATGAAATCCACGTTGGAGTGGGAACAAATTAATTATTATTATGCAATCAAACGAAATAATGCACTATATGGACGTGACTGAGTAATACGGAATACTAAGAAATATTAGATGAAGTTTTGCAGGTGTTTGAATACTAGGAAAGCTTACATCATTTCTTTTACGAGGGCGGATTGTTAAGTAAATAATTAATTAATTAAAAAAATTTTAAGTAATGACTTGCGGTTCGTTACATACCACCCTCTCTTCCTCAAACTCCGTTCTCTTAACCTTGATTCTTCCTCCCTCCGGCAGGCAGATGGTTACTCGACGGCGATTCCGCTTTTGGCGTCGGGTAGCGGCGCGTGAGATCGATGCGGTCGGGGGCGGCATCAATATTTCGTGCCTAATTTCCTGAATGCTTAATATTTTTATTTTTCCCGTTACTTCTTCTGTTCGTCGGAGGTGGGTGGGCGTCTCGGGGGTCCGCGGCCGTCCGTCAGCGTGGAGGCGAGGCGGCGACAGCTCCCATGTACCTTCCATTTCGATCGGCTCCGGAGACGGCGTTCGCGGTTCGGCGGTGGTCGATGGTTTTCGTACCGGTGACCGGTCCCTTACGGGCGATCCACGTCGTGTGACAAAGGCGGCGGGAAGGCCTTCTGTCCCGGGCTGGCGGTAGTATTCTGGCATCCAGGGGGTAATGCGAGTTCGGGTTTTCTTAGCTTTACGGACAACGGGTGCCATTTTACGTAAGATATCAATCCTAGGTAAATTTTGTTCTTTTATATGCGGTTGAAAGCGCGCGTAGTTGATAGCCGTTAACGTTGGGTTATTTTCATTGGTTACTGGATTCGTCTGATTAGCGACGTCAGAGGCGTTCTTCAAATCTTTAACGTGCGCTACTCCCGCGCTTTTCCTACTGCCGGGTTCTCGGAGTTCAACAATAACCGGCGATCTTACTTTATAAATTAGGTAAGGTCCGTCGTATTTTTCTGCTAATTTCGATGTAAATTCTTTCGCTTTACTTGAGAGATGGCGGGTTTTCCGGTAAACAAGATCTCCTTCTCGGGGGCGGTAGGCTCTATGGCGTAGATTGTAATGCTTTCGCTGAATCTCAAAATTCTTAGATAAAGCGTCTCTGGCTAATTCTTGCAGGTCTTTTAGATATCGCATGTGCTGTTCCTGTTCCTCGGCGGTGACGTCGTTGTGGGTTGGCGGCTGTTGTTGTGCGACCCATGCGCACGGGGGGTCCAATTCTCTTCCTAAATTAAGTAGAGCGGGGGAGAATCCTGTGGCTCCATGTTGGACAGTATTAATCGCAAACGCGATTTCCGGGAGATGTAAATCCCATTCCTTTTGCTTGCCTCCGGTAAATTGGGCCACCATCGTTCCTATGACCTTATTGGTCCTTTCTACTGGATTTGCATGCGGTGAATAGGGAGGTGTCAATCGGTGTCGAATTCCATGATCCTGTAGAAACTTACGGAATAGTCGGCTAGTGTACTGGGGACCGTTGTCGGAAATTAAGTTCTTGGGACAGCCATAGCGATAGATAACCTGTTCCCGCAAAGCTTGAATTATGGGCGGACTGGTAGCGTTTCGAAGTGGTTTTATCTCTACCCATTTGGTTAGACGGTCCTGGAAAACTAATATAAAATTATGCCCCTTCTTACTGCGAGGTAACGGTCCGATAAGGTCGGTACTGACGTTATTCCACGGATGTCCTGGTTGTGAGAAGTACATTTCTCCCGGCGGTTTCTGTGTTGGTCCTTTGTAAGTCTGACAACTTCGGCATGCTTTTATATAAGTAATTACATCGCGTTTAATGGTCGGCCAGTAATACTTCCGGTAAATGCGACAAAGGGTCTTAGCAATACCTAAATGTCCGGCGGTGGGTGCATCGTGACATTCTTGAAGAATCTCCTGGCGCTTATCCTGGGGCACGCATTTCTTCCAGCAGGTGTGACTTCCCATCTCTTTTTTCCGGTGTCGGGTCAGGGAAGGAACGATATAAAAGTCCACTCTCTACCTTATATCTCGGGTGTTGGGCGGGATGTGCCTGCGTTTGTTGTATCAGGTGTTGATACCAGGGGGCATGTGGCTTCTTCGATTTCTTCAACTTCCAATGGAGATAATTCGGGACTGGCTTCGGCTGTTTCGTGGAGACGAGAAAGAGCGTCTGCGACGTAGTTTAACGTTCCCTTTCGGTATTCAATTTGGAAATCAAACTGTTGTAGTTCCATTATCCATCGGGCTAGTCTGGAGGTCGGTTTCTCTAAAGTGCGGAGCCATTTAAGACTTCGGTGATCTGTTAGCACCGTAAACTTATATCCTCTAGGTAGCCTTTCAACTTTTGAATAGCCCATACTACGGCCAGGCATTCTTGCTCAATGGTTGAATAATTTTCTCGGCGGGATTCAACGCTCGGCTGATGTATGCAATGACTTTTTCGTCGGGGGATTGCCCTTGTGTTAGAACAGCTCCAATTCCGGAAGTACTTGCATCCGTTTGCAATACAAAAGGCTGGGTGAAGTCCGGGCAAACAAGTACAGGCGGGGCGGTCAAGGCTTCTTTGATAGCGGTGAAAGCGGCGTCTTGTTTCTCGGTCCATTGATATTTAGCCTTTTTCTTTAACAATTCCGTGAGGGGTTGGCTTAATTGGGCGAAACCGCTAACGTACTTTCTGTACCACGACGCAAGTCCTAGGAATTGACGCAATTGTTTGACGTTGCGGGGGGCGGGTATCTGGGTAATTGCGCTAACCTTCTCTGAGTCTGGTAAAATCCTTGGGTTGTAATAAGGTGTCCCAAGTATTTGAGCTGCGTCTGACAGAACCGGCATTTGTCAGGTTGTAACTGCAGGCCATTGCGACGGAGTCGTCGGAATACTTCCTGGAGATTGCGTAGGTGGTCCTGGAAGGTTTCTCCTAGTACGATAATATCGTCCAGATACACGAAGGCTCGTCCGACCATCTCGGGGCCGATAATAGTGTCCAAGAACCGTTGAAACGTGGCCGGGGCAGAGTGCAGTCCAAACGGGAGAACTTTAAATTGGAACAGTCCTCTCCCGGGCACGGTGAATGCTGTTATTGGTTTACTCGGTTGGTCCAGGGGAATTTGCCAATATCCTTGCTTGAGATCTAATGTGCTGACATAGCTCGCTCCTCTTAACTGGTCTAATATACCTTGGATGTAAGGTAGCGGATACGCGTCTTTAATGGTAACTTGGTTGACCTTTCGGTAGTCCATACAGAAGCGATAAGCTCCGGCCGGTTTCTTGACTAATACGATCGGTGAGCTCCATGGACTGTGGGACGGTTCTATAATGTCCGCAGCCAACATCTGATCTACTTCTTTGTTGATGATCTCTTGCATAACTGGGTTGCGTGGGTAATATCGCTGTTTAATGGGACGGGCATCAGGTGCAAGGGTAATCTTATGTACAACGTTACGGGCTTTCCTTTAGCATGGGGAATTTCCCCATCTCCTCTTCCAAGAAGGTGTTCAACTGGGTTAACTGGTCTTCGTCCGGTCCGTGGATTCCACTTATCCCTCCATTTGCGGACTCCTGTAACGGTATGCGGGTTCCGGCAATTTCGATCTGTTTGCTGTGCAGGTGTAGTGTAGCTTGCACATATTCTAGGAAGTCTAATCCGAGTACTACGTCGGTGGATAACTGGGGCATGTAATATCCTGGTATCTGGAGTACTTGGTTTTCTACGGTGGCAGGAAAAATATATAACCCTTTAGTTTCGGCTAGTGAGCTATCGGCTAGGCGTACGGTTGCACCACGTTGTGTACTGGGATGTACTCGGTTCCTTCTCAAAAGGTTCTTTACCTTTTCTCCTATATAGGTGCGGGAAGCTCCGGTGTCTATCAGGGCGTTTATACTGGTTGTAAATACTTCAATTTTCAGGAATAAACGGTCATCGGTGATGCGGGAAGTCAAAGGGGTTGTTTTCCTGGTGGTGAAAGTTTTCACTGTTTGTAACCAGGCAGACCATTCGTGGGCGGGTGTACTCTTTCCAGGTTTCTGGGCCGGGGAAGTTAAAGGTTCCTGGGGTATCTTTACCGGCGCGTGAAGTTTTCCGACCGCGGGCACGGACAATCGCGAGATAAGACGTTCTCTTTTCTGCATCTGGAGCAAAAAGCTTTAAACGGTCCTTTGCACTTTTCTCTAGTATGGCCGGTCTGTCCACATCTCCAACAGAAGGTGGTGGTTCGGTTGGACGCGACAGGATTCTGAGCGGTGTTCGTTCTCTTTTCCTCTGCGTGTCTAGGTGCCGGTGTTTCTTGAGTGGGAGTGAATCCGCTGAAATGTACCTTCGGTCGACTAGGACTGGTAGACGGTGAGTGTCCTCTAGGTGGCAACATTTCAAATTGCGTGGCCAATTCGAGGAGTTCGGATAGATTAGTAAAATCTCGTTGACGGATGTAATATTTGTACTCAACGCGTAGGTTATCATATACTCGCTGTAGCTGAGCGTCTCGGGACATGTCACCATGCCGGCGAATAAGGGTGAGAATTGCGGTAACGTACTCTGCAGCCTTTTCTCGGGATTTTTGTAGTCGGTTCCGGATTTCTTCTTCTAACTGGAATTGGTGTCGTGGCGGTAAGAATTGGGTTTTAAAGCTGGTGACAAAGTCGTGCCAAGTCGTCCATGATCGTTGGTTATTCCGGTACCACAGTAACGTGTTTTCCTTCAACAACTCAGGAAGTGCTACCAACAAATCGCAATCCGCGATGTTGTAACAGGATTGTAACTCACCTAATCTTTCTAGGAATGATATCGGATCACTTATTCCATCATACTTTATGCCCCATTTGCGAATTCTGTCGCAAATGTCTGCTCTTCGGGTGCCGGTTACGTCTGAGTTTCCGGGTGCTGAAGACGGTAGCTGTGCAGTGTATTGTACAGTTTCTGGTATCATGACGGTTACTTGACCTTCTCCCGTACGTAGATATCTAATGATACGTGTTCGTAGTGTGTCTACATTTCCTCCTGTGTCTAGTTTGTATTTTTCGGCTTCCTCTACTAACTCCTCTTTCTTCAGATGATATATCCATCCTACTCGTTTGTCGGTTTCTTCTCCGGTCTTTGTAGTACTCATTCTGTAACAGATTGATTATTTAATCTGGAAAGAAATGAATTATTTTCCGGTGCGGCTGGTTGTCCTCGGAATCTGTAACAGGAATTATTCAATGTGTTCAGTGTTAGTGTGCTATTTTATGTACGCCCCACGTTGGGCGCCATTTTATGTAAGGTCCTTTCTTACAATTTTATATTTGCCCGGGCTAAACTGCAATCGGTCTTTGTATTTAACTAAAGAGGGGGTGGTTCGTTGGTAACTTTAATCTTTAGCTTTACACTGTCCACATAAAATAATTAAACAGAGAATGGTTTAAAATAATATATTTCCTATAACTACAAATCTAAGATATATGCTTATTCTATCTCAACTTAACCTAAACGTAATACTAACCAAACCACTGGACGTCCTGCTGGTGACGGCGGCGTCCTTCCTTCCGTTCGCCCAATGCGTCCACTTATTCTTGTCGACGTCGTTTCTGTAAAGTAGATTTTAATGCTCCCTAGTTATACTCAAAAATGACCGTAATATTTAAATGATTAATAACGTTATGTTTAATTAATTATTTATACCGGATACGGCCCTGTCTATAAAAGAAAAGAATTTATAAACAAACTACTGGTTATTCAAAACGAGGGTTGCGCGAATGTAGGTCACTAGTGAAAATCGATATCCCGAGTTCACATATGGTGCGCAGGACGGCTGTACCAGTCTGACTGCGTGCGGCTCTTTGCATTCAGTACTTTCTGGAAGACGGACAGGCGCGTACGTTTCGTGGAGCAATTTACTTTCGCGATGTATTATATTTGAGAATATAACTTCTTCAGAGGTTTACTTTTACATTAAATTTAGACTAGGCGGATTATACACGTTTTGGGGTATAATTAAATATATTCGCACGTTATCTACTGGGCGGTAATTTTAAGGTGGTGATTTCTTTTATGCAAATGAAAGAAATCTCCGTAGATACAAACGACGTTACCTATTTGCACACGTACAAACACTTATTTATGAAAGGCGGTTTTTATACTTGCGGAATAAGCTGGTGGAAAACAATTACTTGATTGTTTTCTTGAAATACGTTTACTAAGCGCGTGGGTATCGGGGGACGGTTTCCTTCTACTACAGGTTTTTGACGGATACTCTACGTTTAATTTTTATATTCGTTTGTGATTATCAGCACTTCGGTCTTTCTCCAGCGAGCTGGTGAATTCAGGTATTTAGAATGTAAGTGAGCGTAAATGATGAAAGCTGCAGGTCTCTACAGTCCTACTTAGCTCTCGTCGTCAGGTATATGTTAGCGTGGTTTGTGGTACTCCCGGCTACCTCGTGGCGTTTGCCCGTAGCGGCCTGGGGGTGGTGTGTGTGCTGGTACTCCCGGCTACCTCGTGGCGTTTGCCCGTAGCGGCCTGGGGGTGGTGTGTGGGTGTTCTGGTACTCCCGGCTACCTCGTGGCGTTTGCCCGTAGCGGCCTGGGGGTTGTGCGTGTGCTGGTGTGTATGTTTGTGCTTTTAATTACTCCACAGACTTACGTGTCGTTAATCACAAAGATCGATGATAGCTATCGACAAAAGGTTCGCGATGCGCGTTCGGCAAATGCAGGGAGCTAAACTCGCGATGGCGATTACTTTTCAAACAACCGTCACGTGCGGTTTTCTGGAATCGGAGTTAGTCAAACGGACTAACTAATACAGGAGCTGGTGAACCAACTAACTAATTCTCGGCGGCGGAGTACGTTCAAGTAGCGCGACGGAACTCTTCTACTACGGCGGCTAATCGGTTACGGTTATACTTCTCGGCGGCGGGAATCTAATAATAATACTCTCTTCTACTACGGCGGCTAATCGGTTACGGTTACGGTTATACTTCTCGGCGGCGGGATGCGTTTACGTGGCGCGTATTAATTACTAACCAATACTCTCATCTACAAGGTGCGCGTCTCGGTTTTTATAGAGGACTCTCCGTAGGCGGTGATGGCTTCTGTTTGGGGGAATCCTATTTGTAATTGGCGGAGATTACTCTGACGTATAAAACTTTCGATGTTTTATGAAATCCACGTTGGAGTGGGAACAAATTAATTATTATTATGCAATCAAACGAAATAATGCACTATATGGACGTGACTGAGTAATACGGAATACTAAGAAATATTAGATGAAGTTTTGCAGGTGTTTGAATACTAGGAAAGCTTACATCATTTCTTTTACGAGGGCGGATTGTTAAGTAAATAATTAATTAATTAAAAAAATTTTAAGTAATGACTTGCGGTTCGTTACAGTATGGTCACTTGTTGCGAATGTCCCACCCAATGTAACCACTGTATTGCGACTCTTGACTGCTTGTCGGCACGTCTGTAACAGATTTTGACCGATTGTGCTCTCTTTGGGGAAAAGTCTACGAAACACTATTGCAGGCGTTAGCAATTGTGACTCCTCAAACGGATCGACTTTATTTTGGGTCGTGAAGGTCGACCAGAAACTAATGCAACCTTTAACGAGGATCTTGAAATCTATCAAACAATATTTCACAATATCTTTACTCAGCTTAGGAACGTAATTACTTTGGGTCTCAGTCGCATGCCAATCTAAAAGTTTTTGCCGATCTTTCCTCGACATCTAATCTACACAATAATATTCAAGTGCAGGCATGGGACCCTCGTAATTCTGGTTCTCGAATGTGTTGAAGAGAAAGGGGAAATATCCCTTGAATTCGGAAAAATTGAAAGTTTTCAGAAATACCGAGAGTAGTGATGGAATGAAGGTAAGGGAGTCAATAAACATCACAAATCATCCATCGTACCCGTTCAGTTATGTTCAATGCTACTTTAAATTTTCGCGCTTTCTCGGCAACGTACGACAGAAACGATTCAACAGGATCTTCCCGAAAATAGGCACTCTTTCGCTACAAATCGGACACCGCTCATCCACATTCTCGGTGCATTGGATACAAATGGAGCAAACATTCGCAGCAACGCCTAGATTGGGCCCATGCAAACATCTATCATTCGCCCCCTCACACTTCTCTTGCATGCATTCCAAATCGTAAAAGATAAACATAGATGCTTTATCATCGCCCGTGTCACCTCGAGTCTTGTTAATGGGCATATAGCAAAGATGTCCATTAAAAGCGAGATATGGCAAATGAGGTATCATTTTGAAGGGAATTTTGCGTGGAATCTAATGCTTATAATATTTTTAAGATGCATCCTACTATAACAAAGATATTTGTAAATTTAATAAATTGTAAATTTGAGAAGTCAAGATTGGTTGTTTAAGAAAAAAGTGATACTGCATTAGAAAATTGTTTTAATGATTCTCCTAACAATCTTGAAGGTGAAAACATGTTACTTTCTCAAGAGCATGTAATCAAAATTAAGGTTGTTAATTTTATAACATAACCTAAATCAAATAAAAACAAAACATATTGGAAAATTTTAAACTACTTAAACAAAAGTAATGTTATAGTGAATTACCTATAATACGTGAAATGTTATCAATTTCTTTTAATATAAATGAATTTAAGAAAAATTAAAAACGTTGTTTATCAATTTTATAGAAATTAAAAAGTATTAATAAATAAATTGAATGCAGATAATTTATTGTATTAATTTATACAATATTAAAATGAAGTGTTTGGAAAAATTTTTGGAGAAATAAATAAGCAACGTACCTAAAGAAGCTCATGCTCTATATCAATCACTGTTGCGACAGCATACTTCGAGGGATTCACAATACAGGTGATTTGGATAACGGAACTTCAATCTTAAAGATTGCCACAGCCGAAGGAACATTAAGGACGTTGTAAGTTAATTGAATCTCACATTATTAATCTAGGTTACATGTGTATAGAATTTAAACAGATTATATAACAGTCAGCGAATAATAACGCAATTCATTAATTATTCATTAATACTACATTAATTTAAAGTCAAATTATACTTACAGAAACAGTATTTTATTTTGTTTGGTCAGCCATGAAGCACATAATGTACACATTCAACATGATTATGTACAAACAGATATCCGCATGCGTGAAATGTGGTGTATGATTACCTATGATACGAATTCAAATTATATCAAGACAGTAATTGTATCTCAAAATTTTAATATGGATATTTAATATAATTTCATCACAAAACTAATTCCTTGAACCCTATCCCTTGAGTTACTAGTCGAGGCAATATTCACTTAACTAATTCATTACAAGATGTTTATGACACTCTAAAATATTATAAATTAAATATAAAATTAGAACATCGCAGTATTCTCCTATTTATGAGCCAACATCAAGGGACATTAGAGATTTTACTGACTTGTTAATAAACTATTGCAATATAACCGTTCAAGATGATGAAAACGATGGAATGGATGGGGTGAATGTATCACAAATGCAAGATAATGGTGATGATTCACGGAAGACGAGCGATGTGGCAGAGGAGAAGGATGCATCTCAAAACCATGATGATGATGACGATAGCGACGAATCACGGTCGAAGAATAAGAAGACCGATAAAAATTTAATGAAATAAATGATGCATTGTTTTTAAAAATATATTTTCGAACGCTAGATTTTCATTCATTTTTTTATTAATAATCTTGTTACCCGAATGGACGTTCGGGGCTATTTTATAAAACCAAAACCCTTTTTTGACAGAGGTATTTCTTACAAGACAGATCTTGTATGTAAAATAGAAGTCTAATTTCATGTTTAGTAGCAGTAGGGCCACTCTGTCACCATCCTAGCTTAAATATCAGATGAAAATCTGCGGATCACCAGTATACTTTAGGTTTTATCGTACTTATCCTACTAATATCAAAACCGATGTTTGTTTTCTAGAATGTAAACATCGAAAATTGACAATGAGCGTCGCTTTGTTTACCTTTTTAATATCAAAAAATGAACCTATTGCTTTCTTTTTAAAAATATATACTAAACTTAGCACATGTTTAAATCGTATATTAACCATCTCAGTTATAAATTTTGAAGTATATGACAATACTTAATTAGGTACTTAATTACTCGTTTTATGTTAAAGTAATTTTTGTATGTGTACTGTTGAAGGCTAACCATTATAATCTCAAGGTAGAATTTTGTGTGTGTACACACAATATAAACTACTGACTTTTGTAATTTCAAGGAGAAATAATTTTTTAAAGTACGTGTAAATAAATAAAAATTCATGTAAGCAAACAAGCAAGGTCGCACTAACAATGCTACAGTTAATGCGAAAGGACGGTTAGATGAGAAATTACAATAAGTGTGAGCGATGTAATTGGGTTTTTGCTATTTGGATCTACTTTCAAGTTGGTTATATTTATTATTGTTTAGGAATTTAGGTAGTTAAACATTTTCAATAACGACTTAGGACGAGTCTTGTTTATACATCTAGAGCCGTTTAAGTGAGATGTTATTTTCGTTAAGAAATTCCTTGTATGTAAAATAATATAGTGGTCTAACACCGAGTTTGGCTATATTAGTTTGTTATTGTATAGGCATTCTATTAATTTAAATGTAAAACATATTTCTATTATTGTATGCAAAACGTGGCAATAGTGTTACACGCTAATCAGATGTCGTTTCTTTGAAGACTAGTTGTTACATGCTGTAAGTTAAATCAGGCTGTTATTTTTTGAATTGATAACTGGTTTTGCATGATGTAAGTTAAATCAATGTGGCATTTTTGAATTGTGCTTAGTTTTAAATGGTGTAAATTAAACCAAATCAGTATTTTTGAACTGTAAGCTGGTTTTCGCAAGCTGTAAGTTATGATTTGATTGAATGAGATTGGTTTGGCTGATTTGAGAGTGATCTGATTATTTGATTTAATGGAGCGTGATTTGTTTGTTTGAGATTGATTTGCTTAATTGATTTGATTAATTGATTTGTTTGTTTGAGAAAGATCCGAGAGAGACGATGGGTACGAGGTAGAGGAGAGAGACAAAAGAGAAGAGCGACAGGGAGAGAGAGACGTGCACGATCAACTACTATTACAGAAAACGTTCGCTAGTTTAAAAATATACCACTAAATGCTGTCACAAACAAATCCTAATTAGTAATAGAAACACAGCTAGGTGGCACCACCTGTATTATATAAAACATTCGCTAGTTCATACACCCCTAGATGGCGACACAAAGTTCAAATCTTCCGCCAAAAGGGCTATGACAGGAGGGCGCAGACCTTAACACAAGTACCTACACCTGTCTTGGAAGTTGGCATTAGGGGCGCTTATTAGAATACTATTTACCGTCAACTGGCCCACGACAATGGGCGCAGATCCTAACGCAAGTTCCTACACCTACCTTACAAGTCAGCATTAGGACTCGCTTATTAGAAAATTTCAAATTTCCCGCTAAACAGAAGTCAACTCAAAGGGCAGGCCCAAGGCCAACTACAGTGCCAGACCCCAAGGTCAGGTTAAAGGTCAAACCCAGGTCAACCAGGTGGGCGGCCTTGGGAATTCCCAATGTCAAATGACGTCACAAAAACAAAATGACGGCCTATGTGCCTCGTTTCTACTTGGAAGATATACTGAACCTGTCACCAGGGTTCAAGAAAAGTGGAGTTTGACAACAAAATCAAGGCTAGATGGTGTAACAACCATTTTAAATTATTTCAAAACATATCCGGCCCTAGGACATCCTTTGAGATACTTACTGGTAGGTATTTCTTAAAAATTATATGAAAATTCAATTACTTTTTTTAATGTTTTCAGTTTGACCTGGGCTTCACCATGAGAACAATTTGCTTGTAAAATGGCCATTGATTTAAAAGAAAATAACTACTATTGCTGAAAGATAAGCAAAACGTGATACCTATCTACATCAACTATTGATAAATCCACAATTCGGTATGTAAATAAAAATTTAGGTGATTAACTTTGTGCTGATTATTTTCTTTTTCCTTAGAAAACAAGTAATTATTTATATATATTTATATATTGTGCCGTTGCTATTTAATTCTGCGCCAATAAAAAGCAAAAAAAGGTGAGCAACACTGGAAACCATCTAAACGTGAAATGCAAAGTGGATTTATTTTGTTCAGCAACAGTGCGAAGTGCATACAAGAAAAACTTAAGGAAAGAAGAAGAAGCTGGAAACTTATAAGTAACTCAACAACCTATTCCGGATTTTGTCGGCGATGGAATTTCATCGAGCACATCTTTTTATGTAGTGTTAATAACATATTATATAAGGTCGACTCATTCCTAAGGGCCGTGGATATTTGTTTTTAAATTATCCATGTTATTAATGCCGAGTATGTTAAGGATTCAGATGTACTTAAGAACTTCATCCAAAAATTCATTTATAAAATAAAATCAAAATTTGACAGAAATTATGTCACTGTAAATACATTTATTGCAGAATTGAAAAGCGTAGAGTAGGTCAGTGCACTTTACGTATTGTATGGTGGTTTTAAGCACTCGTGTTGCTAATAAGGGATGTAAGTTTTTAAATTCCAGCCCGATTAGTTTGTTCATGCGATTTTTATATTTAGTTACTTTATTCGCATTTTTTAACATTTTTGCTTTAGTTGTTAATGAAAAGTACCATTTTTATAATGTATATTTAATATTGTTGCAATTCTAATTAAAAAGTAAGGTCTACATTGTTTATTTGTTTTATGTGCGTAAGAGAATTTTGTAACGTAAAACATTTGGTATTTCATATAAATTTGGAGTATGATCAATTGAATAGTATTTACAAATGTAAACAACCAAATTGTTCTAGACTATTTAACAATTTAAAAACTTTTACAAAACATTTAAAAAGTTGTGAAATTAAAAGCCAAAACGGTCATAGTAGCACGGACATAAATACTTCAAAAAAATCAAGATTATTATTCGAATAATTTCAATCAACATTTACCTCAACTTTCTCAGCTACACACAATGAAGACATAAACATCGAGAGAAATTCTTATAAATTTTATTTGTGGAATGTACGCGAATTCTCATATTCCTCGTTCGTTTGTGCAACTAGTTGTTGAAAATTTACAAACTTTTACTTCAGCAATAGTTTCAACTCTAAAATGTTACTTGGAATCATATTTAAAATCTGAAAAAACTTGTAATTTAGAAGTTATACTAAGTGCATTTAGTCATTTATTTTCAAATTTAATATAGAATATAAAAGATTTACTTATTTCGAAAAATCATAAAAATTAATAAAACCTAATACCTTTCTGATAACAAGGAGATAGTTGTAAGCATTTCTCGGAAAGTACTCCGCATCCAAGTAATGGAAAAATAGCGATCGGTTAAATTTTCTGAAACTTTGGTATGTTGTTTTTATTAACCAAAAGTGTCAATGGGCCCCACTCAACCATATGACTAGTTTTCGAAATACAGGGTGTTAAAGTTGAAAAATGCACAGTTTTTCGGAATTTTCGGAAACTTAAGAGCTAGATTACATTTCTCTTGCATAAATACGTTTACTGCATATTTAAGTAATACATTAGTAAATATATACAATTTAAAATATTTATAACTACAGGGTGATTCACAAATATATGAAGGTAGTTTTTTTGCAGAATCTCACTATTTTCAGTATAACTTCAAGGAATCATTTTACCAAAAGGTACTATCGAATATGGTATTTGGACGATAAAATGTTGCACAACAAATATTTATTATACAGGGTGTTTTACAGAATGAGCAACAATATAAAATTATTTTTGTTAATGACTTAATTAAAACGCTATACTTCCGAATTGATTTCTGAGAAAGTTTATGATACTATTAATATATTTGTATACATAAGCTTCAATATACACAGGCTGATTTATTTATTAAAAGTTTTTGTATTTTAAGAAAAGTACAAAAACCATGAATACCCTATATTTAAAAATTTCTTCAGTTAAATGTAACCTTTTGTTCAGTACATATTATTTGTAGTTGCCTCTTAAGAGTTATGAATTTTAAATCCGATACTATGACCAGTTTTCCAGATACAAGGCGTAACAGTTGAGAAATGTTGAATTCATTAATTTTTGTTATTTAAACCGAAAAGCTAAATTGATTTTATGTTACCTATACAATGTGTTCCAAATTCGCTTCTCTATAAAGGGATCTCGGCTTCTGTTATACTTACGGCAAAGGTTAAATGGGGAAAGCTTTAGAGGAAGCTCAGAGTATTCGATATCCGGTTTCAGATTTACGATCGGTCAATTGGTTTTGAAAATATCGGCGAAAAACCGAAAATGGCGGATTTCGTTTTTCGCCAGTAAATCCGAAATGGTTAATTTGACAGCTGTCACAATGTGAGATTATTTGAACACTTTTTTAAGACGTATAAGATGGCGTGTATGACATGTCACAATCGTCTTTTGTTATCCCACAATCTGCCACAACTTTCATTTTTTTATGGCCGCCATATTGATTTTTCGATTTTGGAAAGCGAATATTTCCAGTTTAGTGATGTCTCACAAGTGCATAAAAGATTAGAGTTTCATCGAAATATCACACTTTCTAAAGTTAGGTTTTATTTATTATTAGTAGGCCATGATTTATTTGTCGCAAAATAACATTAATAAATAATGTATAAAAGTAGTATAGCTATACGGATCCTGGAGCACTTTTCTACTATACTTTTTCTACGAGTGTTTTTGCTCAAGGTCAACTCACGTACACGTCCAAGTACATGGTTTATCAAGGTCATCATCTTCAAGGCCACTTCGGTCATGTAGCCCTGCCCCTTCAAGGTCACCTTAGGCTACGTGGTTTGTACTCATGCCAAGGCCACGTGGTAGATAATCCCGCCTCTTCAAGGTCATGCTTGCACGAGTCCTTCAAGGTCACTAGAAAAGTTACTAGATTGTTGATTGTCCTGAAGGTCAATGCCCTCAAGCAAGTCTATGCATGTTTCAAGGCCACGCCCTATTCTGAGAAACAAAGGGTGCCCATTGTTTAAAGTCTATGCTTTCAAGGCCACATGAGAGAACAAAGACGACCTATTGTTTTGGCTGAGTCATTCTGAAATTCTAGGAAATCAATAACAAAGACGATGCATTGTTCAAAGTCTATGCTTTCAAGGCCACATGAAAGAACAAAGACTATCTATTGTTCAGTTAGAAATAGATTGTTATCTCAATTCTAGGAAATCAAGAAACGCTTCAAAGTCTATGCTTATAATTTTCAAGGTAAAAGAACAAAAGCGATTCATTCTTCTGGTCGAGTTATAAAAATAAATTGTTATCTCAATTCTAGGAAATCATGAATAATGTATTGTTCAAAGTCTATGCTTATAATTTTCAAGGTAAATGAACAAAGACGATCTATTGTTCAGTTAGAAATAGATTGTTATCTAAATACATCTCTTTCAAGAACAAAGGCAATCCATTGTCAACGATTTAAAGTTTATGCTTATAAGGTCACACCTCTGATAACAAAAACGATCCATTCATCTCAATTCTAGGAAATCAAGAGCCCTGAGGTGCATGTTTCAAAGCCACGCCCCCTCAAGTGCTCTAAACAGGTGGCCGTTCCCCTAAACAGGTAGCCGTTTCCTAAAAACAGGTAGCCGTTTCCTAAAAACAGGTAGCCGTTTCCTAAAACAGGGGGTCTGTTTCCCAAAACAGATAGCTGTTTCGCAACCGTTTCCCCCATGAGAGCAAAAGAGATTCATTGTTCAGGTCGAAATTAGATTGTTATCTAAATTCTAGGAAATCAAGAACAAAGACGATGCATTGTTCAAGCCGTTGGTTCAAAGTCTATGCTTACAATTTTCAAGGTTAAAGAACAAAGACAATCCATTGTTCTGGTTGATTTATAAAAATAGATTGTTATCTCAATTCTAGGAAATCAAGAATAAAGGCAATCCATAGTCAACGCTTCAAAGTCTATATTTATCATTTTCAAGGTCACATGAGAGAACCAAGACGATTCATTGTTTTAGCTGAGTCTTCTAGGAAATCAAGAATAAAGGGGATCCATTGTTCAAAGTCTATGCTTACAAGGTCATACAAGTGAACAAAGACGATTCATTATTCCGTTAGAAATAGATTGTTATCTCAATTCTAGGAAATCAATAACAAAGGCGATGCATTGTTCAAAGTCTATGCTTACAATTTTCAAGGCCACATAAAAGAACAAAGACTATCTATTGTTCTAGTTGATTTATAAAAATAGATTGTTATCTAAATACATCTCTTTCAAGAATAAAGGTGAACCATTGTCAACGATTTAAAGTTTATGCTTATAAGGTCACACTTCTGATAACAAAGACGATTCATTGTTCAGTTAGAAATAGATTGTTATCTCAATTCTAGGAAATCAATAACAAAGACGATGCATTGTCAACGCTTCAAAGTCTATGTTTACAAGGCCATATGAGAGAACAAAGACGATTCATTGTTTTGGTTGAGTCATAGCTTCTGAAATTCTAGGAAATCAAGAATAAAGGGGGCCCATTGTACAAAGTCTATGCTTACAATTTGCAAGGTAAAAGATCAAAGACGATTCATTGTTTTGGCTCTGTCGTAGCTTCTAAAATTCCGAGAACAAAGACGATACATTGTTCAGACTGATTAGGACATCTAACAAGTAAAATATTTTTTATAAGACTACCACAATATATAGATAAAAAATCGATTTAAGTATTATGGGAAATAGTCACTTTTGTAATACCTCTGCTGGAGCATATCTATTTACTATTTGTTTTTCACATTCAATTTCCTTCAACTGATTCTCGTTTAATGCGGACCACATCATCTTTCCTAATAGGTTCATTATATTGTATACTAGCCATACATTCAGCTTCCCTTAAAAGTCTTCATATCAGAATCTACTTTGAGACATTGTTCGAGACTTATTACAAACCTACGCAAGCCCTTCGATTCTAAGAAATCAAGAACAAAGGCGATCCATTATTTTAGCCAACGCTTCAAAGTCTATGTTTATAATTTTCAAGGTCACATGAGCGAACAAAGACGATCCATTATTCCGTTATTCTAAAAAATAAATTGTTATCTAAATACATCTCAATTCTGGGAAATCAAGGAACGCTTCAAGGTCTATGCTTATAAGGCCACACCTCTGATAACAAAGGCGATTCATTGTTTTGGCTGAGTCGTAGCTTCTGAAATTCTGAGAACACAGACGATTCATTGCTCAGACTGATTAGGTCATCTAACAAGTAAAATATTTTTTATAAAACCACAATATTCATCTATATATACAGATAAAATATTGATTTAAGTAAATATACATATTATGGCAAATTTGATGTACTTAACACTTTGTAATACCTTTGCTGGATCATATCTATTTATTATTTGTTTTCACATTCAATTTCCTTCAACTGATTCTCGTTTAATGTGGTCCACAAGACATCATCATCTTTCTTATAGGTCGTCGCTTCATTATAATGTTTACTAGTCATACATTCAGCTTTCCTTAAAGCCTTCATATCAGGATCTACTTTGAGACATTGTTCGAGACTTATTACAAACCTACGCAAACCCTGAGGTCTATGCATGCTTCAAGGTGATGTTTACTATGGTAACACCCCCCCCAGTGCCCTGAAGTACTCTAAACAGGTGGCCGTTCCCCTAAACAGGTAGCCGTTTCCTAAAACAGGGGGTCCGTTTCCCAAAACAGGGGGTCCGTTTTCCAAAACAGATAGCTGTTTCTTAACACAGGTATCCGTACCCCCCCCCCATTGCAAGGTCATATCTCTTATAAAAGAACAAAAGCGATTCATTGTTCTGTCATGATTCCTAAAAATAGCTACCCCCCCACCTCAATTCTAGGAAATCAAAAACAAAGAGTGGTCCATTGTTCAAGACGACGCTTCAAAGTCTATGACTAAATTTTCAAAGTCACACGAGAGAACAAAAGCGATTCATTGTTCTAGTCGAGTTACAAAAATAGATTGTTATCTAACTACACTTCTATTCTAAGAAATCAACTTTCAAGAACAAAGGTGATCCATTATTCTAGCCAACGCTTCAAAGTCTATCCTTGAAATTTCAAGGTCACGCCTCTGAGAAAAGAACAAAGGCGATCCATTGTTCCGTCATAATTTTAAAGATAGATTATTATCCAGCTACCCCCCACCTCAATTCTAGGAAATCAAGAACAAAGGCGATCCATTGTTCAAGCCGATGCTTCAAGGATATATAAGTCACAGTGAGATCAGTCGGTTAGTAAGTTGTTAAATATGGAATTAGCAGGGTTAAACCAAAGCACCTATTGCAAACTCTATAAAAATGCATGTGACCTAGAGATATCGAGAAAATATAAAGTTATTAATGTCGCAGTAATCAATACGAAGTATGGTGAACGTATAGTGTTAGAAACAGAGGAGTTTAAATGTGTTTTACCTCAGCGCTTTTACGTATTTCAAAGAAGAAGAAAATCGAATTGAGGAATTTAAAACGATGCTAAACACAAAGGATGTATTCATGAGTAGTCTGGGTGCAGTCGGAAAACGATAAACATAACATTTAGTGCATCCAACCATATGTAAACATGCTCATTTCGAAATTAGTGTTTAGTTGTAGTGAAGTCATGCAAGCACAATTAAATCACTCCTGGAACGATGTTTACTGCCGGATACTTAATACCGCTGTAATAACAATATGATGATTAAAAATAAATACTGTTGTTAATATGGTGTTCTTTTTAAGACACGTAGATATCACCAGCCACCATTTGTCAAGGTCACGCCATATTACTATTCAGAGTAATAATTTTATGGTCCCAATCCTGTTCGATCCTGTCCATATTTTAACCCCGAATGCAACTGGTGCATCTATATAGGGATGAATAATTTTACGGTAAACCTAAAGTGCCGTGAAGAGCAATTAGATATTAGTTAAAGTTATAGATGTATGACACTTGCATAAAGGAAATGCCTCGAATTGTGCGGTTTAACTACATGCGCTCTTGTGCATTTAAAATTCTGAAACTTGCATATGTCTTTCAGTACTCATAAGTAGTTACGGGGTCACGCTACAGAGACGATGATTGTAATAGTTGATGTACAGGGATTCAAAACGGCAAAACATGTATTTACACCCAAAGAGCTAGCAATATACAATGGAAATCAAGCTGCCCATTTTGTGTTCAAACCACCATTTCCTTGGCACCTCTTAGATGTAGAATTTCAACGACAAGCCATCTGGTTAATCAATAATCATCACTGCATCAAATGGGGATCTGGATATACCTCTACACATCTCTTTCCACATATACTTCGTGAACTAATATCGGTAACAGGTGATGTGTACGTTAAAGGGCGAGAAAAAGCCGATTACATTCGAAAACTGTTGAGACAGTCAGTTATAGAAATTGAAGAGCAATCATCTTTACCCAAAATGAAAACAACTTGTTTCTTTCATATACAAACCACCTGTAATTGTGCTTTAACGAATGTACACTTTTTATATAATAACTATGTACGACAATATCAGTAAAAGGTTCATAAAATGTGTGTGCTTACAAGTAAAGGGGGGAAAAGTTTGTAATATTTACAATAAAATGCTATTATTTTATGTAAAAGCCCTCTGATGCAAACTGTTTCTCAGGTTATAACCCAGCCTATCCATCTAGGTCAACAAGTCAACTTTTAACATTCCTTGTAGGTAAAATTCTGGGAAACAGCAAATAAGAGTTCCTATTACTGAATTCTAACAATAGAATCAGTTCGTGGAAACAAGAGGGTTGTTGTCTATGCTGAATGTTTATCAAGGTTCCTGTATTGGCTAAACGTTATGCTTACAGTATCTGGTGGTTGGAAATTCTCAAGGTCTCCAAGAAATTTTCAAGACCATATGTCCTACAGGCCGATCTTACCCGACATCATCCGATCGAAATGTAGCCGAAACCTGAAGGACCAATTCTAAACGGGTCATTGAAACAAGAAGGGGGTCTATGCTACAAGGTTATTGACTAAATTATAATAAAAAGCGTGGGCTCATATTATGGTCCGCCAGGATGTTCCCCCAAATACAGATAACCGTTTCCCAAAACAGGGGAGCCGCCACTCAACACAGGCTAAACTGAACTAGGTCAAAACTTAGAGTGTTATATAGTGAAAACAAAAATGATGAAGCTGCGTATTAGCAATATGTAAAATAGTGTAGTAAAACATGAAATTTTGGGAAGGATGAGTTTAAATACCTATTTTAAAGAAGAAGAAAAGACGCTGCTATGTGTTGTTATAAGTATCTCACAATTGTATTAGGTTTAAGTAACTGTATCATTAAAAAATAAAGACTTTAAAAGTTAAAGAGACGGTTTTCGGTATTCTCTTCTCCCATAATGGTTCCTTATTGGCTCTGCATATCTAGGCGCGGTTCGATATCCACCTTTACCGAAATCTCCCATAAGGAAATGGAACCCCTGCCGTACGTTGGGCTTTAAATTGGCCTATATACAACGTATAAAAGAAGATTTATTGGAAAAGATCAATGGCAGTAAAATGATCCCTAAATAAAAGCAATTTACTGGTTTTAATGCAGATCGTTATTTTGTTTTAATCATTAAATGGCGTTTATGCATATGTGAACTAAAATTTATTAGTAAAGCGTTATAATGAAAATACAATGACTTTCCTTTGTATAAGGGAGATTTAAATTGATTTTTTTGCAAGAACCTAAAAATTAAATGTCAGCCCTATTCCTAAATTGGCTACCCTTGGACTTAAAAGAGTAAACAGTGACAGCTTGCAGTATAGAAATGGAGTTAATTTGATATAATTTTATATAAAAGGTTAAGAAAATCGATTTATAGTTTTAATGTTGCAGGATAAGGAGACCTGACTGTTTTATATGAATAGTTTTATTGTGTGTTAGGCGTTAGAATGGGTTTTCATTGTGTTAAAGGGGATACAATAGGCTTGCATGTAATTTTAAAAAAAATGTACCTTAAGTTCACACCTCTGAGAGAACAACAAAGGCGATTCATTGTTTTGGTTGAGTTATAAAAAAATAGATTGTTATCCAGCTACCCCCAGTCTGAGAAATCAAGAACAAAGGCGATCCATTGTTCAAAGTCTATGCTTTCAAGGTCACATCTCTAATAACAAATGCGATCCATTGTTTTGGCTGAGTCATAATTGCTAAAAAATAGATTGTTATCTAGATACCCCAATCATTTCAGGCTCAATTCTAGGAAATCAAGGACAAAAAGGATCCATTGCCGACGCTTCAAGGTCAAAGTTGTATTGCCCAAGGCCATCATACACATTGCTTACGTATATTCCTCAAGGTTCTTGGCTGAGCTAAGGTGTTAATTCTTATAAACCAATTCTCAGGAGTACTAAATAAAATTTTCAAGGCGTGGGGGTTCTACCTTTCAGGGTCACCAATTCTTGGCTGAGTCAAGCAATTAGAAGACATTAGACTGAGCAAAGAAACAACTCAACAACTGCTAACTACATTACAAAACCTAGAAGTGTAACATCTATATACTTACATCTCATTTTATTCTATTTAAAAGGTTGCGAAATTTTATTGATGGTCTAGAGATATGTAGTTAGGATAAATAATCTAGAATAAACATTTTTTATTAATATAAACATATATTGTTATACACATTCCTTTACTAAAACACAGCTCTTTAACCACCTTACGTTTCTTTAACCTTATGTTGATATCATCTTACTACATCACCAAACATTTAGCGTGATCTGTGTGACACTTGCTTCCAACCTAGTACTTTTTACAAATGTAGCAGATAAATAAAAGTTTTCAGGATATTTTTATTTCAATAATAAGTAAAATTCTGTATATATATTACATTATCGGTAAGGCACCAAAAGTATACCAGGACAGTAACTAAGACATAAATTGTCCTACCTGTATGATTAGTTGAATGATATATTAGCAACGAAAATATTCTTAAGCTTGAAAACAACTAAAATTCATACGACTAAAACAATCAAGAAACACTTTTAGGTAGAGGGTAATCTATAAAAGTTAATATGGCCATCGGTTAGGGGAATAGGAATTATATTATCAATTTATTATTGTTATTAATTCAAAAAAAAAAACGTTCATTAAAGGAATGCATAGTAAAAGGTTACTCTTTTAATGTATATAAAACCTTTCTGTAAGCTTTAAATTATCTAACTCAATGAAGTATACTAAAGTAGATTTTTACATATAATTAAAAGCATGTTTACAAATGTTATTTAAGCAACATCTTAAAATCTATACATTGCATACGTTATCCAAATACGAATGGGGGGCTCTGTATGAATGCAAGTCTATTGTATCCCCTTTAACACAATGAAAACCCATTCTAACGCCTAACACACAATAAAAACTATTCATATAAAAACAGTCAGGTCTCCTTATCCTGCAACATTAAAACTATAAATCGATTTTCTTAACCTTTTATATAAAAATTATATCAAATTAACTCCATTTCTATACTGCAAGCTGTCATTGTTTACTCTTTTAAGTCCAAGGGTAGCCAGTTTAGGAATACGGCTGACATTTAATTTTTTAGGTTCTTGCAAAAAAAAAATCAATTTAAATCTCCCTTATACAAAGGAAAGTCATTGTATTTTTCATTATAACGCTTTACTAATAAATTTTAGTTCACATATGCATAAATGCCATTTAATGATTAAAAAACAATAACGATCTGCATTAAAACCAGTAAATTGTTTTTATTTAAGGATCATTTTACTGTCATTGATCTTTTCCAATAAATCTTCTTTTATACGTTGTATATAGGCCAATTTAAAGCCCAACGTACGGCAGGGGTTCCATTTCCTTATGGGAGATTTCGGTAAAGGTGGATATCGAACCGCGCCTAGATATGCAGAGCCAATAAGGAACCATTATGGGAGAAGAGAATACCGAAAACTAGTACTACAAAAGCACAACGCTTAAAGTCTTTATTTTTTTAATTATAAAGTTACTTAAACCTAATACAATTGTGAGATACTTTTAACAACACATAGCAGCGTCTTTTCTTCTTACTTGTAAAAGCGCTGAGGTAATATGTATTTAAACTCATCCTTCCCAAAAGCTTCATCATTTTTTATTTTCGCTATATAACACTCCAAATCGAGTTTTATTTCTTTTACTTGTTTTATTAACGTCTCCAACCTCTTCTTTCGCTCCTCCACACTGCTTTTTCTGTACTTTCTACCTTACGTACTACTACTTTCGTCATTGCTGCTAATCAAGAGTATACTGTGTACACAATGGGGACTTTTAAACCCTAACAATCATGGTTGCCAACACTATTTTCTATTCTAGCTTTTTTCAAACATAGTCATTCTTCTCAAAAGCGGCGCAGAATTCATCATTTTTCTGGGGGTCAGAATTGCATCCCTACTACCTACCACCTTGGCCCATAAACCCCCAAAGTAGGTGATTAGCTTTTTCTATGATATTAAACTAGTTCTACTTTCAGATTTCTAAGAATTGTACTTGGATGCAACCTTCCCACGAATTGGGATTTCTAACCCCTCACAACCATATTACATGATCTGACCTAGTTCAATTTAGCCTCAGCTATGATTAATAGCTCTGGGGGGAAACCTGTGTTGAGTGACGGCTCCCCTGTTTTGGGAAACGGTTATCTGTCTTTGGGGAAACTGCCTCAACCTGGCGGACCATAGTATGAGCCCACGCTTATTAGCATAGACCCCATCATTCTTCTTGTTTCCATGAATCGTTTAGAATTAGCCAGCCGCAGCTATGATTAATGGCTCTGGAGGGGAAACCTGTGTTGAGTGACGGCTCCCCTGTTTTGGGAAACGGTTATCTGTCTTTGGGGAAACATCCTGGCGGACCATAATATGAGCCTACGCTTATTAGCATAGACCCCCTTCTTGTTTCCATGACTCGTTTAGAATTGGTCCTGCAGGTTTCGGCTACATTTCGATCGGATAAGATCGGCCTGTAGGACATATGGTCTTGAAAATTTCTTGGAGACCTTGAGAATTTCCAACCACCAGATACTGTAAGCATAACGTTTAGCCAATACAGGAACCTTGATAAACATTCAGCATAGACAACAACCGTCTTGTTTCCACGAACTGATTCTATTGTTAGAATTCAGTAATAGGAACTCTTATTTGCTGTTTCCCAGAATTTTACCTACAAGGAATGTTAAAAGTTGACTTGTTGACCTAGATGGATAGGCTGGGTTATAACCTGAGAAATAGTTTGCATCAGAGGGCTTTTACATAAAATAATACACTTAAAATAATAGCATTTTATTGTAAATATTACAAACTTTTCCCCCTTTACTTGTAAGCACACATATTTTATGAACCTTTTACTGATATTGTCTTACATAGTTATTATATAAAAAGTGTACATTCGTTAAAGCACAATTACAGGTGGTTTGTGTATGAAAGAAACAAGTTGTTTTCATTTTGGGTAAAGATGGTTGCTGTTCAATTTCTATAACTGACTGTCTCAACAGTTTTCGAATGTAATCGGCTTTTCTCGCCCTTTAACGTACACATCATCTGTTACCGATATTAGTTCACGAAGTATGTGGAAAGAGATGTATGAGGTATATCCAGATCCCCATTTGATGCAGTGATGATTATTGATTAACCAGATGGCTTGTAGTTGAAATTCTACATCTAAGAGGTGCCAAGGAAATGGTGGTTTGAACACAAAATGGGCAGCTTGATTTCCATTGTATATTGCTAGCTCTTTGGGTGTAAATACATGTTTTGCCGTTTTGAATCCCTGTACATCAACTATTACAATCATCGTCTCTGTAGCGTGACCCCCGTAACTACTTATGAGTACTGAAAGACATATGCACAGTTTCAGAATTTTAAATGCACAAGAGCGCATGTGTAGTTAAACCGCACAATTCGAGGCATTTCCCTTTTATGCAAGTGTCATACATCTATAACTTTAACTAATATCTAATTGCTCTTCACGGCACTTTAGGTTTACCGTAAAATTATTCATCCCTATATAGATGCACCAGTTGCATTCGGGGTTAAAATATGGACAGGATCGAACAGGATTGGGACCATAAAAATTATTACTCTGAATAGTAATATGGCGTGACCTTGACAAATGGTGGCTGGTGATATCTACGTGTTTTAAAAAAGAACACCATATTAACAACAGTATTTATTTTTTAATCATCATATTGTTATTACAGCGGTATTAAGTATCCGGCAGTAAACATCGTTCCAGGAGTGATTTAATTGCTGCTTGCATGACTTCACTACAACTAAACACTAATTTCGAAATGAGCATGTTTACATATGGTTGGATGCACTAAATGTTATGTTTATCGTTTTTCCGACTGCACCCAGACTACTCATGAATACATCCTTTGTGTTTAGCATCGTTTTAAATTCCTCAATTCGATTTTCTTCTTCTTTGAAATACTCGTAAAAGCGCTGAGGTAAAACACATTTAAACTCCTCTGTTTCTAACACTATACGTTCACCATACTTCGTATTGATTACTGCGACATTAATAACTTTATATTTTCTCGATATCTCTAGGTCACATGCATTTTTATAGAGTTTGCAATAGGTGCTTTGGTTTAACCCTGCTAATTCCATATTTAACAACTTACTAACCGACTGATCTCACTGTGACTTATATATCCTTGAAGCATCGGCTTGAACAATGGATCGCCTTTGTTCTTGATTTCCTAGAATTGAGGTGGGGGGTAGCTGGATAATAATCTATCTTTAAAAATTATGACGGAACAATGGATCGCCTTTGTTCTTTTCTCAGAGGCGTGACCTTGAAATTTGCAAGGATAGACTTTGAAGCGTTGGCTAGAATAATGGATCACCTTTGTTCTTGAAAGTTGATTTCTTAGAATAGAAGTGTAGTTAGATAACAATCTATTTTTTGTAACTCGACTAGAACAATGAATCGCTTTTGTTCTCTCGTGTGACTTTGAAAATTGTAGTCATAGACTTTGAAGCGTCGTCTTGAACAATGGACCACCCTTTGTTCTTGATTTCCTAGAATTGAGGTGGGGGTGGTAGCTATTTTTAGGAATCATGACAGAACAATGAATCGCTTTTGTTCTTTTATAAGAGATATGACCTTGCAATGGGGGGGGGGTACGGATACCTGTGTTAAGAAACAGCTATCTGTTTTGGAAAACGGACCCCCTGTTTTGGGAAACGGACCCCCTGTTTTAGGAAACGGCTACCTGTTTAGAACGGCCACCTGTTTAGAGTACTTCAGGGCACTGTGTTACCATAGTAAACATCACCTTGAAGCATGCATAGACCTCAGGGTTTGCGTAGGTTTGTAATAAGTCTCGAACAATGTCTCAAAGTAGATCCTGATATGAAGGCTTTAAGGAAAGCTGAATGTATGACTAGTAAACATTATAATGAAGCGACGACCTATAAAGAAAGATGATGATGTCTTGTGGACCACATTAAACGAGAATCAGTTGAAGGAAATTGAATGTGAAAAACAAATAATAAATAGATATGATCCAGCAAAGGTATTACAAAGTGTTAAGTACATCAAATTTGCCATAAGATGTATATTTACTTAAATCAATATTTTATCTGTATATATAGATGAATATTGTGGTTTTATAAAAAATATTTTACTTGTTAGATGACCTAATCAGTCTGAGCAATGAATCGTTTGTGTTCTCAGAATTTCAGAAGCTACGACTCAGCCAAAACAATGAATCGCCTTTGTTATCAGAGGTGTGGCCTTATAAGCATAGACCCTGAAGCGTTTCTTGATTTCCCAGAATTGAGATGTATTTAGATAACAATTTATTTTTTAGAATAACGGAATAATGGATCGTCTTTGTTCGCTCATGTGACCTTGAAAATTATAAACATAGACTTTGAAGCGTTGGCTAAAATAATGGATCGCCTTTGTTCTTGATTTCTTAGAATCGAAGGGTATTTAGATAACAATCTATTTTTATAACTCAACCAGAACAATCAATCACTTGCATAGACTTTGAAGAATGGACCCCCTTTGTTCTTGATTTCCTAGAATTGAGGTGGGGTGGTAGCTGGATAACAATCTATTTTTAGGAATCAGAACGCTTTTGTTCTATTATAAGAGATTTGACCTTGGGGGGGAAATGGTTACCTGTGTTGAGAAACAGCCATCTGTTTTGGAAAACGGACCCCCTTTTTTGGGGAACCACTTGAGGGCACTGGGGAGGCGCGACATTGCTTACCTTGAGCATGCACCTCAGGGCTTGCGTAGGTTTGTAATAAGTCTCGAACAATGTCTCAAAGTAGATTCTGATATGAAGACTTTTAAGGGAAGCTGAATGTATGGCTAGTATACAATATAATGAAGCGATGACCTATTAGGAAAGATGATGTGGTCCACATTAAACGAGAATCAGTTGAAGGAAATTGTATGTGAAAAACAAATAGTAAATAGATATGCTCCAGCAGAGGTATTACAAAAGTGACTATTTCCCATAATACTTAAATCGATTTTTTATCTATATATTGTGGTAGTCTTATAAAAAATATTTTACTTGTTAGATGACCTAATCAGTCTGAACAATGCATCGTCTTTGTTCTCGGAATTTTAGAAGCTACGACAGAGCCAAAACAATGAATCGTCTTTGTTCTTTTACCTTGCAAATTGTAAGCATAGACTTTGTACAATGGGCCCCCTTTCTCTCATGTGGCCTTGAAAGCATAGACTTTAAACAATGGGCCCCCTTTGTTTCTCAGAATAGGGCGTGGCCTTGAAACATGCATAGACTTGCCTGAGACCGAGGGCAATGACCTTCAGGTCAATCAACAATCTAGTAACTTTTCTAGTGACCTTGAAGGACTCGTGCAAGCATGACCTTGAAGAGGCGGGTTACCTACCACGTGGCCTTGGAATCAGTACAAACCACGTAGCCTGAGGTGCAGGGGCAGGGCTACATGACCGAGGTGGCCTTGAAGATGATGACCTTGATAAACCATGTACTTGGACGTGTACGTGAGTTGACCTTGAGCAAAAACACTCGTAGAAAAAGTATAGTAGAAAAGTGCTCCAGGATCCGTATAGCTATACTACTTATAAAATTCTTTGAATCTTCAATAAAACATGAAATTAAATAACGACCTCTCAACAAGACAGATGTTTTGGGACAAATTCCCAGCTATGAATGTGTTAAAAATTAAGCCAGAAAAATCGTCATTAATTTAATTAATACTTGAACCTTTGAACAACCTATAATAAAATTACAATTACAATTAATTTACAGATTTGCAAAATGACGTCCATTTACATCGAGACATTTTTGACATTGGTGACTGTCGTACAACCCTAGCAAGTGTATTTCCGTTAACACTATTTCTAAATCCCATACCAAACGTTACTTCCAAATCTGGTCTGTAGACGTTTCTCTGCCACTTCGTGAGGGTTTTCTACAGCCCAATGATGAATGTTGTGCTTATTAAAAACTCCACAATTCGTAAACCTACTCTCATTAGACCACGAGACATGATTAACAAAATCGGAATTTTCATTACACATTCTAGTATACCACTCGCAGAAGCGCATTCGTCTTGGAAAATAAGTTTCCTTAAGTCCTTGAACTATTGTGGGTTTGTATGGATAGTAGTTATTCTTTTTTAACACTCTTTGTACCGTTGATTTTGACACACGAATTTCCCGTTCTACCGTTCTTACCGATGCACAGGGGTTTTCGTTGACAGCTTGTAAAATGTTTCTGTCACGATTTTCATTATCAATATTGTATCCGCTTTTAGGTTTTTCGAAGGCCCCATAGTTAGTTAAATTAATTACAATTTTTCTGAAGTGGGTTTTATGAGGCTGCCGTCGTTCGGGGTACATCTCCAAATACCTCGCTGAGGTAATGTCGGCGTTTCTGTTTGACTGCGAGTAAAGCGCTAACATGTCAAACTTTTCTTCATTTGAATAGGGAATACCGACCATTTTCAACAGGCTTTTACAATTTGTGTGTCACGTTTATGATTTTAATGACAGAAAAGCGTGCTACTTATGAAAACACTACTTTGAATTATTTAACGTCAAAGTCAGAGCCAATATGGTAAAAATTCAACCCAATTTTACTGACAAATAAATCATGTCCTACTAATAATAATAAATAAGACCTAACTTTAGAAAGTGTGATATTTCGATGAAACTCTAATCTTTTATGCACTTGTGAGACATCACTAAACTGGAAATATTGCACTCTTTCCAAAAATCGAAAAATCCAATATGGCGGCCATAAGAAAATTAAAGTTGAGGCAGATTGTGGGATAACAAAAGACGATTGTGACATGTCATACACGCCATCTTATTCGTCTTAAAAAATTGTCCGAATAATCTCACATTGTGACAGCTGCCAAATTAACCATTTCGGATTTACTGGCGAAAAACGAAATCCGCCATTTTCGGTTTTTAGCCGATATTTTCAAAACCAGTTGACCGATCGTAAATCTGAAACCGGATATCGAATGCTCTAAGCTTCCTCTAAAACTTTCCCCATTTAACCTTTGCCGTAAGTATAACAGGAGCCGAGATCACTTTATAGAGAAGCGAATTTGGGACACATTGTATAAGTGTAATGTAAGCTTAGTTCGATATACATTAAAAGTTCGGCAAAAAATATTTACTGTTACAGCGTGATTCACGAATAATTTACAGTAGATTTTTGCAAACAGTATGTCTACAATTTTGCCATATATTTTTATTTCTTAAAGTTTATATTTGTATACAGGGTGAACCATAAAGGCATACTGCCAGCTACCAAAAATAAATAGGCTTTGAAATTATTACAACGATACCTTGTATTTCGTGAGTGACTTATGTTAATTTCATAATATTATATTAAGTACACATGAACATAATATATACAGGGTGATTTGATGCGATATACGTGACAAGTTTTTATACACTAGGCAATATAGATAATGTCTATGTCAACTGGACGATGTCCTGCAATTTGTCTTCTAAGAGATGCAACTTTCTTCCCTATTTAAGTAAATTAACTGTCTGCCGTTAAAGTGTCTATCACACGCATAATAGGTTAACCGGTTTGCGAAAGCCATTTTCAATTAAAATAAACACACTCAAAGTTGAAAATGATAATTAATAACACAACTAAAACTTAAAAACACAACACAACTACATACAGAGTTTGAAAGCATAAACTTATGAAAAACTTCGTAAGAATTTGACAATACTAATATGTCATTTATTTTTACTGAGGTAACTAGTTGAGTACAGCCAACTATCATTGATTCTCATTTAATATTAACATTTAGGTATTGCGACAGTGGTATAATCTTGGAATGCATCTGTTTTATTGTTAAATCAGATTTGTATAAAATATTTTATGGTCAACTACAAGGTGTTGCAAAATGTAGTAACACCTCAAGCTAATTTTTTAAGGATGTTTTTTGATTTGTTTATTGATAGATAAACCTTTTATGTGACTGTTTTCGTTAAAAAATACGTTGGGAAAGTAAGAAAAACACTACAATTTGTTAATCAGATGCTGAAGAAAATATCTGGTGTGAAACACCACACGACCTTCCAACCTACAAAATGGAAATTAAAAGAAATATAATAATTTTAATAACATTGTTTTAAGATAATTATGCAACCTCTTTTATAATAAGTTCAATACCAAAATAGGTGAAATTCTTGGGAATTATATTTGATAGGAAACTTACTTGGCGAGAGCACATCCTATCCCTACGAAGAGAATGTCGAAAGCGTTTGAATTTAATAAAGGTTTTAGCCCATACCGCATGGGGAGCAGATACCATAAGCCTAATGCGTATCTATCGGTCACTTATACTCTCTCGGATTGACTATGGCTGTATAGTATACAGCTCTGCACGCAAAAGTCTGCTGTGAACTATAGATCTAATCCATAATACAGGTATCCGGTATTGTATTGGAGCATTTCCAACCTGTCCAATCCAAAGCTTACACTGTGAAACTGGTGTGGAACTCCTAGACATTCGCAGAAAAAAGCTTGCTGCTACCTACATGATTGGAGTTAGGGCCCACCCTAGGTATCCAAACAATGCAATTCTTTTTCGAAATGAAAACCAGTACCAAAAATAGACTTACGATAACTAGACCCTCTGGAATAAGATTTTGTGAGTACTTGGAAAGAAATGACATTCAGATGCCAGAAATCATACCGGAAGGTAAGGAATTTAAAACGATGTTTAAGCAACTTATTCAGCAAAATAGCTACTTACTGTACAAATAATCCTAATGAAACAGCACACGGTGGAACAGCGATAATTATAAAAAAATACTGTAGTACATTATGAATTACCGCAATATAAAGCCGATTTTCTGCAAGCTACTACGATACAAGTCAAAAACCTGCAAAACCCAATAAATTTGTCTGCTATTTACTGTCCTCCGAGACATAACGTCACGAAGGAAATGTTCGGATACTATTTTGAAACACTCGGCCACTCATTCATTACTGGGGGGGATTTTAATTCCAAGCATACAGCCT
This sequence comes from Vesta saturnalis, assembly GCA_036346205.1. NCBI lineage: Eukaryota > Metazoa > Arthropoda > Insecta > Coleoptera > Lampyridae > Vesta > Vesta saturnalis. The sequence continues at coordinate 3,120,662 of JARFJB010001795.1, forward strand.
GGAGTTCAAGATTAATAACTACGAAAGGTAAGCAGTTATATAGTCTAATAACTAAAAAGAGGTACACTCATCGGGTGAACCGACCTACTGGCCAACCACTGAGGGCAAAATTCCTGATCACCTAGATTTTTTCATTTGTAAGGGGATTTCGCGAAACTATGTAGATGTCAAATCAAATTATGATCTTCCTTCTAATCATACACCTGTAATTGCCACTGTTAGCACAACAATAATCTTAAGAATTCCAAGGCCCCGATTAACCAACAGAAGAACGAACTGGGACTTATTTCGGGAATACATTAACGAAAACTTACAACTCAAACTGGGAATAAAAACAGCAGAGAACTCGAAATAGCAACAAACCACTTTACATGCACAATTAAAAATCCAGAATGGCAAGCAACACCCTGGATCTTACAAACTAAGGCTCCAGAAAACACAAATATTCCTTTGGAGGTTAAACGACTGGTGGCAGAGAAAAGGCGAGTCAGAAAACAATGGCAAAGGTCTCGAAATCCAGTAGCTCGAACAGAATATAACAGACTAACTAATCAATTAAAATCAAAAATAAAGGAAGTAAGAAACGAGTCCTTTAAAACCTATGCAGAAAACCTTAATAAAAATGACAATTCTCTATGGAAAGCTACAAAGGGCATCAACAACTCTCAATACTACACTTCCCCAGTAGGTAATGAAACAGGATCATGGGCTAAAACTGACCATGAAAAGGCAGAGCTAGTTGCATCTATCTCGTGTATTCCAGTCACACCATGATTAACACCAAGATGATAGCGTAGAAGACTACTTCAGAGCTACTTTGCAATTATCTCTACCTATTACAGAGTTTTCTCATGCTAAAATACGCAAAGAAATTAAACGTCTACGCAATAATAAGTCACCAGGGTATGACCTGATAACAGCTGAAGTGCTAAAAGAATTGCGCGGAAAAGCCATAACACTAATTACAGTAATGTTCAACTCCGTCTTAAGATTAGCATACTGCCCAAGCAACTAAAATTCGCACAAGTTATCCTTATCCCTAAACCAGGAAAAACCCTTTCTGAAGTGACCTCGTATCGACCCATCTCTTTCCTACCTGTAATCTCTAAACTTCTAAAAAACTGCTATATAAAATAATAAGGGAAAACGACCTACTAATAACTGGTTACCTTTTTATCAATTTGAGTTTAGAGAACTACACTCCACCATCAAGCAGTGTCACCGCATAAGGAAGTTAATTCCACTGCCTTTGATGAAAAAGTATTGTACCGATGTTAGCCAGGCCTTTGACAAGGTCTCCTTTATAAGATCAAAACAAACTTCCCACATCAATACTACCAACTTATTCAAACTTATTTATCGGATCGTTACTTTCAAGCCAAAAATATAAAGAAAACACTTCACAAATCCATTTCATAAGGTCAGGAGTGCCACAAGGAAGCATACTAGGGCCCACTCACACGTGTACTTTTGCAGATGACATGGCAATACTTTCCCTTGATGAAGACTCAATAAATGCAAGCCTGCATCTGCAGACACCTAAACTTAATTGTCGAATGGCTACAAAAATGGAGAATCAAAGCAAATGAACAGAAATATACCCACGTGAAATTTACATTAAAACACATAGGGATTCTAAATTAACCTGGAAATGTCATATCAAGAAAAACCGAAAAGAAATGGATCTGAAGACAAAAAAGATGCAATGGCTTATAGGAAGAAATTCACTACTATCTCTAGAGAAGAAACTTTAATCTGCAAAGTAATCATCAGGCCAATTTGGACGTATGGCATAGAATTATGGGGATCCTCATGCAAGTTCAATGTTGACATTTACAGAGGTTTCAGTCCAAAACGTTAAGGACAATTCTGAAGCACCATGGTACGTCTCAAACCGCACAATACACAACGACCTCAAAATCCCATTTGTCACCGAAGTCATCGCTGAAAGAGCAACTAAGCATAAAGATAGACTAGCAGCCCACCCAAATGAAATCCTAGAGCCACTCACCAGAGGACCGCATCTCCGACGTCTAAAGCGTAAATGGCCCCAAGATCTGGCAAACTAACGTTAGTGTTTGTTTATGTCCTTCGGTACTTGTGAACAAGTATATTGTAAACGGTTTGTTGTACAGAAAAATTATAGGAACAAAAAATACTCACAATTATAGTACTAATCACATATCAGAAGGAAAATATCTAAAAAAATAAAAAATTGCAAAAGGGGTACTGACCCCCGAATTTTATCCCTTTTCCCATATCCCAATGACCCCGAAAACAATAAATCGCTTTGGATAGTTGATATCTATTTGTGTGCCAAATTTCAAGTTGATATGTTAAGTCCTTCAAAAGTTATGGAGTACACACACCCACACGCACACGCGCACGCGCACGCGCACGCTCACTTTCACGCGCACGCGCACGCACACGCACACGCATACGCACACGCACACGCACACGCACACGCACACGCACACACACACAGCCAAGATTTTTTTTGTTCAAATTTTGTTTTTGGGTGTTTTCGAACATTTAAAGTAATTGAGCAAATAACAATTTTTGAAAATTTTTTTAGCGATACAGTACTTCTCATCCGTTCTTTAACTGGAATTAAAGAACGATCGGAATGGCATTCATTGTAGGATTTTCATCTTAATAATGTTACGTGGCCGTGATTTTATCGATTATTTGCTTTTAATTCTGAAATTATAAATTATATTATTTGTTAATACGGTGTATCAGAAATGTAGTATGAATTCGTGCAATTCAACTTGATAACACATAAATTCTTTGGGAACCTTTTCGATTGTAACGTTTAATTTTGTCTTTCACGCATTTGGAAGGTTTTCTAATTTCTATAAACAGTAATCGTATTTAAAATCCTTTTTTTAGAACAACATGTTTCGGTTGCTTATCAAATTCAGATGGAAGTTTATTAGTGAAACCCTTTTACTGATTTGAGAGGAAGAATTAATTAGTTTCTTTGTAAATAAGAGTTGATTGTAATTTTATAATATCGTTAAATATAGTTATTTACGTTAAAATCGCGTCACTGGAAAATTACAGAACACATTAAAATTGTTACTTTGTATTTAAATTTAGTGTAGAAAAGCATACATCGCATTTTGTTAAAACGTTGGACGTGACGGTTTGTCGGAGTATTTCGATAATATTTTTTAGGTTTAAACAAAGATTTTAGCTTTTAGGTACGAAGCATTAAGGTTCAGTGTCGCTAAGAAATCTTCAATTTACAAGATATCGTTTAAATTGGTAAGGCTCGCTTGTTGAGACTGTCGAGTTTGGATCGTGTCGGCGAGTATTAAAAAAATTAAGTAACATTTTTATGATTAATGATAGGGATTGAAAAAACCAATGTGGCGACAAATGAATATTTCACAAGGGTCAGAGCTAGTATAGACACAAGGGCGTTAACAGGTTACAGTTACGGCAATGTGAGAGTACCGCGGAACGACGTTATCCATCATCCGTGTTGAAAGAACTTCCATTAATAGAAGCATCATCCCCGAACACACCCTAGCAGGAATCATATTAAGTCGTTCAACAATTACGAGATTGATTTATCGTTAAGTGCAGTTTGTCCAAAGGGACGTTGTCGAAAATCTAAGGAGAAGGTGTTAAGTGTTTTAACTTAGTGCTTTCATTGATTCTAATCCTAATTCCAGCCATTAATTTCACAGTTCGCCGATAACAAATAACTCGCTGCAAATAAATAAGCTCTTCCTTGAAGAAAATAATAAGTGTTATTCAGAACCCGTATATAATTAGAGTATAGTTAACAAGCAACGTGAAAGTATAAGTATTAGTGTAACGTACAACCAATTGTAATTTTACAGTTTCGAGCTCAATTTCAACCTCGATCATATTGCTGACGCTGTCGCGGAGCTCATCTTCAGGGGTTCCACCATCTGGACAAAAATACCCAGTAACCAACAAGTCATAAATACAATATGAGTATTTAAAAAAAAATCGGATGGTACAAAAAAGGCCCGTTTAGTCGCCAAGGGCTGCGAAGAAGAAATATTCTCAGATATTTATTCACATTAGCTACATGGCAAGTGTTCGAATTTTATTGTCACTAGCTTTAAATAATAACTGGAAAGTGTATCAACTAGACATTCCGTCTGCTTTTTTTAATGGAGTTTTATCACATGATGTACTTATTTATTGCCCAAAAGGTTACAAAGGAAGTAAAGTACTAAACCTTAATAAATCTCTGTATGGACTCAAAGGGTAGTAGTAATACAAGGCCGATCCTAACCCAAAAAGTCACTAGAAAGGTTACTAGATTTGAAAAAGTCACTAGAAAAGTCACTAGATTTTCAAGGTCACCTTGGAGGGTCAGATGATATCTGGTTCGCGTACTCGCTAAAATGTGGTGTATCATAGCTAAAGATAGTCGGTGCATGTCTGCAGTAAAAGGTGGTCGCGCCATAGCTAAAAATAGTCGGTTCGTGTCTTAGCTAAAAATTATAGTGACAGCACCATCATTAAAAATAGCTGGTGCGCGTCATTATTGAAAAATAGTAGGTGACCAAACACATGTGTGGTTTGAATCTCTGCTATGTAAATAAGTCACAAGGGGAAACCCGATATGTGTGCTTCGTGTCTGTGCTAGACACACATCTGGTTCGCGTCCTAGCTAAAATGTGGTTGTATCATAGCTAAAAATAACCGGTTTATGTCCTCACTAAAATGTGGTGGCGTCATAGCTAAAAATATTTGAATCGCGTATTATCTAAAAAATATAGTGACAGAACCATAATTTAAAAAATAGCTGATGCGTGTCATTATTAGAAATAGCGCGTAACCAGAGCTTCGGAGATTCCACCATGTGCCATCCGCCCATAGGACTTCCAAATCAATTCATGCACGTTGTTCCAGTATTTGTATTCAACCGGTCGCCCAATTTTTTTTAATACTGTCACTTCTCCCCTTTTTTCTCCTTCACCTCCGCGTTCTCCAGTAAGGGTTTAATTACCCCTGTATATTTTTTGGCACATGTACCTTTCAATTGTTCATCCGGGTTATTATCGCGACGAGGTGCATTAGTTGCAATTAAGATCTGTGTATAGTTCGCTTCATCTTCGCTAGTTATTAGACGTTTGTCTGGTTCATTCATGATTATTAGGTCATAGAGACCGCTCGTACCACTGTACCGAACTCCCTTAATAACCAAATCTTTTCCATGATGTCTTTCCAATTGCCCACTTATCGGTGGAAATGTCGTAAAGAACTCCATAAGTGGTATCAATTGCATTCGATGAATCGCTTAGCATGTGCTCTACCTATATTCGTGGTAATGGATCATATTGTTCCAGAAATTCTCTCGATGCAAAGGTATTGAGTGAAATAGAATCGGTCGTAGTCGCTACACGTTCTTCTTCCGCTTGGGGTGCAATATCTCCAATCACACTAGTCTCGAGGAACGATGGTGTCTCTTGACGAAGAGGATTTCTTTGAAAATACGATAGTCGAACAAATGGACTAACATAATTACTACTACTTAAAGAAGATGATCTTCGTTTGTTAATTCCTCGCAAGTGATAAGGTATTGATGGCGTGGTACTATACTGCTGAATTGGTGACCTTTTGTTTTTGATAGGGAACGAATGGCGTTTTGGTAATGGTTTCATGAATACCTCCTCCTCCGGCTCCGTCTTTCGTTCGATCTTTAGTAGCCGTTCGATTTTATTTTCGATTTTTGTAAGTGGTTCAATGAGTGGTTTGTAAGCTTTAATGAAATCTGTCTCTTCAGTAAATCGATCATATTCACGATAACTTGTCGATAATCACCCATACTTCCGAATATGTGTTTTAGAGGTATAAAGACAGCTGTTGTTTTTCTTTGTTGCTTTTTGCGCGTTCTACTTGTAACGGCTCCTCGTTTTTCGACGACCATCCCAAATGCTGTAGACGATACATATCCTTTGAGTGCGGTTGTTATACCGGATTTCTGCATGTATCCACTTTCTGTCCTTCTAACTCGTAGCGAATTTCTTGGAAAAGGAATGATGCAAAATTGTTTGTTAGGTAACATGTTTTTACACCGCCCCCTTCTTCTGCTGAACTCCATTCAATTTTACCTTCTATGTACAAGAAACTATCATAAGTAGCCGTGACCAGATCTTGACTCTGTATTAATATACGGATCTCATCGGACAATCCGTAATTAGGAGAACCGTACGAAAGATATGTATGAATATCTGGCTTGGTAATGGTCTCATCAAGACGTGCGCTTTGAAAGACGTTTAATGATTCTGCCATTTCTATGTGGTTTTAACTTTATAGATTCCAAGAAGTACTTTTCGCTAGACGTTAATTCGCCAGCACGCCCCGTGTTCGGATCCTTTTGGGTAAAATCTATGACAAATTCACAGCTAAGCTCGCACTTGAGCGTATTATTATTTGCCCTTAAACTAAAGAGACTTGTAGAAGAATGTGCTCTTTTATATAGATGCTCAGTTCTTCCAACTCGTATGTGCCATGTGGAATTTCAATAGCGTTGAGTTCTGTCGCTTTTATATAATAAAATTTCCAGCGTGTATATTCCTTATGCTATTACAACCGTAAAATCCGACGACACCGATTACGTAGGTTTTCTCGAAATTAAGGTCGATCGGAGGATAAAAGTTACTACTCGCTGAGTTACCAACAGTCTCTACACTGAAGGTGATTGACATGGTGACTATACCTCTCCAACTACTGAGTATGCTATTCATATAGAAACTTTAAACAGAGATGTCCACAATCTGTGGTACCGAATTGTTGCTCTTGAGAGTAATTATAGTGTACTTTTCAATCGCGAAAGTAGTCTAGAACTTCTCTCGGTGGTGGCATATTTCCGAAACTATCATAGTACGATACACTCCCATCATGCTTCTTGTAACAAACCCAATGAGTACCACGTCCCTTTTGGTTATCTAAATTAATACCAGCCTCGTTATTCCATGGTAATCTGGGCATATTATCCTCATAAACATCCAAGGACGAAACTCTAGTACGACAATGTTTTGTTTTGACCAAAGAAGACACTGATATCTTACATGCCAAAGAAGAATAAACTAGTTTTATTACTTTCAACAATGCATGAAGGGCTGAGATTGAAATCACAACCGGTAAACCAGTAATAATTCATAACTGTAATGAGACAAAATCAGGTGTGGACACCTTTGATCAAATGTGTTCAAACGTGAGTTCAAGCAGGAAAACCCAAGATGGACAATGTGTATGTTTTATGGAATTATAAATATGGCCAGCATAAATTCATGTCATTTATACCTTTAATACACTAAAAAAGGTCAAAACCAGTTTCAAGGTACCAATACATGATCGATTTAGGACTTTCTCTTTAAGCCATGGATGATGCATAGATATAATACTCCAACTTTGCGGCGAAATATTCGACAAAATATTGGTGAAATCCTTGTATATTTCAGCAGGTGTTACTAACACTCCTCAAGAAAAGAAAAGAAAGACTTGCTACTACTGTCCTAGCAAAAAAAGGGCATGACTACCAATTATTGTAAGGAGTGTAAGAAGCCGATTTGTGGAGAACATCGGAGATATTTGTACTATATGTTCTCGAAACTAACAAAAACAGTTGTTTTATCATTTTAAACCTTTGTATAAATATTAATTAAGCTACCTCTTTTGTTACAGTTTTTAGAATAAAGTTTCATTTCAAATTTTGCATTTTTTCTACAGTGTAGTAAAATTTACAATAGTCCGTAATCATGTATACTAAAACCAGTCCCGTATTCTAGGGTTAAATAATAACTGAAAGTGTATCAACTAGACATTCCGTCTGCTTTTACTAATGGAGTTTTATCACATGATGTATTTATTTATTGCCCAAAAGGGTACAAAGGAAGTAAAGTACTCCTTAATAAATCTCTGTATGGACTCAAAGGGTAGTAGTAATACAAGGCCGATCCTAACCCAAAAGCCACTAGAAAGGTTACTAGAATTGAAAAAGTCACTAGAAAAGTCACTAGATTTGCAAGGTCACCTTGGGGGGTCAGATGATATCTGGTTCGCGTCCTCGTTAAAATGTGGTGCATCATAGCTAAAGATAGTCGGTGCATGTCTGCAGTAAAAGGTGATCGTGTCATAGCTAAAAATAGTCGGTTCGTGTCGTAGCTAAAAATTTAGTGAATGCACCATCATTAAAAATAGCTGGTGCGCGTCATTATTAAAAAATAGTAGGTGACCAAACACATGTGGTTTGAATCTCTGTTATGTAAATAAGTCACAAAGGAAACCCGATATGTGTGCTAGACACACATCTGGTTCGCGTCCTCGCTAAAATGTGGTTGTATCATAGCTAAAAATAGCCGGTTTATGTCCTCACTAAAAGGTGGTGGCGTCATAGCTAAAAATAGTCGAATCGCGTATTATCTAAAAAAATATAGTGATAGAACCATAATTAAAAAAATAGCTGATGCGTGTCATTATTAGAAATAGCGCTTAACCAGAGCTTCAGGGGTTCCACCATGTGCCATCCGCCCATAGGACTTCCAAATCAATTCATGCACGTTGTTCCAGTATTTGTATTCAACCGGTCGCCATATTTTTTTGAATACTGTCACTTCTCCCCTTTTTTTCTCCTTCACCTCCGCGTTCTCCAGTAAGGGTTTAATTATCCCTGTATATTTTTTGGCACATGTACCTTTCAATTGTTCATCCGGGTTATTATCGCGACGAGCTGCATTAGTTGCAATTAAGATCTGTGTATAGTTCGCTTCATCTTCGCTAGTTATTAGACGTTTGTCTGGTTCATTCATGATTATTAGGTCATAGAGACCGCTCGTACCACTGTACCGAACTCCCTTAATAACCAAATCTTTCCATCTATCTTTACTGATGTCTTACCAATTGCCCACTTATCGGTGGAAATGTCGTAAAGAACTCCATAAGTGGTATCAATTGCATTCCATGAATCGCTCATACCTATATTTGTGGTAATGGATCATATTGTTCCAGAAATTCTCTCGATGCAGAGGTATTGAGTGAAATAGAATCGGTCGTAGTCGCTACACGTTCTTCTTCCACTTGGGGTGCAATATCTCCAATCACACTAGTCTCGAGGAACGATGGTGTCTCTTGACGTAGAGGATTTCTTTGAAAATACGAAAGTCGAGCGAATGGACTAACGTAATTACTACTACTTAAAGAAGATGATCTTCGTTTGTTAATTCCTCGCAAGTGATAAGGTATTGATGGCGTGGTACTATACTGCTGAATGTCCACAATCTGTGGTACCGAATTGTTGCTCTTGAGAGTAATTATAGTGTACTTTTCAATCGCGAAAGTAGTCTAGAACTTCTCTCGGTGGTGGCATATTTCCGAAACTATCATAGTACGATACACTCCCATCATGCTTCTTGTAACAAACCCAATGAGTACCACGTCCCTTTTGGTTATCTAAATTAATACCAGCCTCGTTATTCCATGGTAATCTGGGCATATTATCCCTCATAAACACATCCCTAAAGTATGGTACATTCTTTGCATGCCTTCTCAACTCTACATCAGTTAACGGTCTTTTCGATAATTTTTGAAGTTTTTTTTTTTACTGTTTTCAAGTGCAAAGCCATACTTCCTCCTGACCGGTAGGGTTTAAAAAATATTGCTCCGCCGTTTCTCTTTCCTACAGCGATGGCCTCCATGGTACGATTATGGCGTGAAGTTTCATCTAACATTTTCCTCGCACCGCTAGATGCGTTAACCGCTTTTGCAATACCCGCTGCCCCTCCGGCTAAAGCGCCAACGGCGGATAATCCCGCAAATAATGGTAAGAGAAATGGTAAAAATCCACCCTCTTTAGGAAGGGGAATTACTCTGAGAACGCTTACTTTTCCCTTCCCACCTAAGCTTTTCACAGCCAATTTTGCTGTTGTAAAAGCTGATTTTATAGCCTTTATAGTACTAGTACTGTTTTTCATTTTCTTGGTAATTACTCTACGTAATTTCAGTAGCCTGCTACGTAGTCGTTTTGTTGCGCTAACACCCTAACTTTCTTTTTGCCTTCATTATACCTACTCCAGCTAAAGCGGCTGTTCGTTCACCTAACTTGGCGTCGGATGCCTTAACAAAACCCCAAGCTTTTCTTTCCAAAATATGATCCGCTCGATGTTTACTAGCCAAGTCTTTACTATCCCTATAACTGATATCGTGAGCTTTGCAATGGGCGTCTAGGAGGTTAATACCGGGATCACCATGTTGTAGCCTTTTATCTAATTTAGTTCCGGGACCACAATACTGATACTCGGAAATATGGAGCTCAATGGATAGCTTATTAATGAGATTATTAACCAGATCACCACCACGTGCACTTCACCGCTTCACAATTAACATTGTTTGCATGGAAGCAGGAATTGCTGTATTTATAGGTAACGATCAATGCTACAATCAAAAAACAAACAGATGTTTTACCAATATTTTATTTATTCATATATATGATACAGTAAATAGCTAGGTCGATAATGAAACATCTCCATAATACAAACTATATTATGAGAATTTATATCGTACTTGTAATTCAACACATTTTCAATGTCGCGATAAATGTTATCGTTGTTGGTTGCATCAGTGCCATACTCCATCTTACGACAGTGGCGGTAGTTGTTGACTTGTTCGATGAGGTTTTGAAAGAAACAGGGAAGACGGTATGATTCCAGTAATTCCAACCGATAGTTAATTATATCCTTTAAGTTGAAACGCTCTTCAGTGTGTCGTTCTTGTTCAACGTACAGTAACGAGCGTGGTTTTGCCGAATTGTTATGCTTTTTAATAGTCTTTCTGATGAGGATGATGATGATGGTGCACCTTTCACTACTTCCAATTATAACAAATAGTAAAATTGCTAACAAGCAATTCCGAACTTCGCTCGTATTCAATGTCCGTCTCCTCGTTGATATTTGACCAATCAATGTGGTTTTCACTCTCTTGTGAACAAAAAAACTTCATTTCCAGATGTTTGCCACTTGAGTAGCATATTCCAATCTTCTCTTTTCATAATAAGGAGCCCGTTTGTACATACGATTCGTATAACTGGCGTAAGATGTAGGTACGTACTGTATCCAATTTCAACATATTGTTTTGACGAATTGGCCTCGAATATATCATATGATCTACAATCAATTAAACTTTCATCGGTAGAACTGTTATTCACAGTTTCAGATGGGCAGTCGGTAGATGTAGCTGCTGCGGTAGAACTATCCCCATCACTACAACACCAACACGAACATGTGCAGAAGTTATTACAGCTATTCTTGCTATCCATGTAGAATCTTTTCAAATTCATTCGAGTGGACTTGCATTGACAACAACTGATGAACCTGTAACCGCAAATATATATTTTATTATTATTATATATCGTTTCCCCACCTCATAACATTATTATGATGATAGAGGGGAGAACAGTTCTTGGAATCTATCATGATATACCTCAACACTACATTGCTCTGGTAGTACGGATGATAAAATGCATTCCAATTGTTTTATTTTACGACGGAAGCGTAATCTATCCAGCGCCATACTTTCCCACAAACCTCTTCTTGCATTACGATAAGCAAAGGCCCACACTACCATATTATACACTACATTTTTAGTCTCATCAATAACAACTCTCTTCATTATGATGTACCTACTCTTCATTTAATCAAGAAATAAAAAGACATTTTTGCAATAAAAAATATATAATTTATTTCCTATCAGTTATACATAGATATATATTATTATCTTTTACAGAAATGTTAAATTAGTTGTCTTTCCTACAGTTCCGGCGCTGGTGATGTACAAGTCTTTCTCAGCCAGATATTGTTAAAACTTTTCAATGCGATCTTCGTGTCGATGGTGCTCATATCAATCACTTTATATTTTGCACCCCCCTCTAAGTATTTTACGTTCGTGAAGGATTTACAGAAAGTGCTACTGTTCAATGCAGATAGATCCATCTTTACTGATTCGAGAATGCTTTTGAATTTTGAGTTTACAACAGAACTGTCCTTATATATATATATATATATATATATATATATATATATATATATATATTATCACACACACACAACGTGTCCCAGATAACATTTCCAGCATGGGGATCTCGCTTATTATAAAAGATACAGATTTGGTTAAATTAGATGAATTACTCCTAAGGATTAGTGAAATTATAGGATACTCTCCAATTTCAAAATTTCCATGTATTTTAAGACTTATGGCAAGAAAAAGAAAAATGTCAAATTTCTTTTTCTTGTAATATCTTTTTTGTTATATTAGACATATAAATTTTATTAGCACTTTCTTAAGATATTTTTTACGCAGAATTTAAATATCAATTTGGATTTTTATTTGCACTTTCTATTTTTTAGTTTCAACCCCTAAATTAAATTTTTCTTATGGAACGACAAGTTGGCTTTGAAATAATTGATCGTGTTTTTTTATCCTCTTTACAATGATATAGCACATGGACCCAATAAGTTTAGCACCTAAAATGCCACACCAGACGTTAAAACCAAATCTCACTTGATGCCGACTTTCCTTAACAACGTGAGGATTTTCACGGTCCCAAAAGTGAACATTGTGTCGATTGAAAAGGGCATTATTTGTAAATCTGCTTTCGTAAGACCAAAAAATCGTAACTGGAAAATTGTCGTTATTCTCACATTGATTAACATACCATTGGCAAAGTTGTAATCTTCTCCCCTGATCTCCATCTCTAAGTCCCTGCAGAATGGTGTACTTATACTGATGATACCTGTGACGTTTTAAAATTCTTTGTGATGTAGTTTTCGAAATACCAGTGTTATGTTCAGTTTCTCTAACAGATGTTGAAGGATTTTCAATAACTGATTGTAACACATTTAGTTCTGCAATTTTATACTTGTAGGGTTTGAATTTATGTTTTTTTAAAATCCTTTGCACTGTTGTTTTAGAGACACCGGTCTCTTCATCTATTTTCTTGCACGAGGTGTCAGATGTGGCTTGAACAACTGCTAAAATGTTGACCTCTGATTCCTCGTTCTCTTTGTTGTAAACTCGGGGTCGAGGTTTGTCAAAACATCCGTGTTGGTAAAGATTAAATTTTAATTTATGAAGTATTCTTCTGCTGGGTTGTCTTCTTTCGGGATATCTATATGACAAAATAGGTACATAAAAAATACAAATTCTAAGGTAAAGATTCACTGACCTGTTCAGATAGAGTTCTAAGACCTGGCCTGCGTTTTCAGTAGATAATACGAAGCAGGTATTCATATCACATTTCTCAAAGTTTTCAAATTTTTGGTTTGAAGCCATATTAAAAAATAATTAAACAACATCAACAACAAGAACAAGAACGATAACAATAAACAAAAACAACGAATAACAATAAATATCAGCACTAAATGATAATGATATTATATTCTGACCCGATCTAGCATCTTATCACTATTCTAGAATTCTAGAACAAGGCGAAATTGGTTAGACTCACAACATCCCATTTGTGCCCAAAAATGACAACCCCCCCCCCCTAAATGTACCTCAGGCTCGTCTGATTGAAGATTGTTCGGCAATATTAATATTAATATTAATTAATTAATAATGGTTGGGAAGTCCAAAACGAATAACAGTTACGTCGTCAAATTTTACAAAAAAATCGGGTCGCATCACCGTCCAGAACATGATGCGTCAGGTTAATCGAAAATTGCGTACCATTGAAGACCATGGACCTTTGAGTATCATTTAAGTTTCTATATAAACTACAATATTTATTTCTCTTTTAGATAAGTTATCGAGCTGATTAAAAAAACTTTTGTACTGACCATTTAAAGGAAAATAATAGTATGTAATCTATTTTTGATTTATTTTTTTTTTATTTCAAACCTATTTTTATTACAGTACTTTTATTACAATATGGCTACCTTTTCTTTTGTATTTTTTTCATTTATTTTCCACCGTACTGCCTTAATGGTTTATTAAGAAAATTGATATCTAGATACAATGTTAATTATATTGTGTCCCGAAACTTCCACAATGACCCCAATATTCACGTTTCGTATTAAAAAATGACCTCAAAGTTACCATATAATATATAGGCATTCTGCAATTTATGTACTAATGGAACATTGGGGACACTCTTCTGTCACAAAGTGGGAAGTTTGAGCACTGGAAGTTTGAGCCCCGACCTCGAACTTCCACATTGTCCCTGAACTTTCATTTATAACAAAAGTGTCCTCAAACTTAGTTTAACTATATATATATATATATATATATATATATATATATTATATATATATATATATATATATATATATATATATATATATATAATTGTATTTTATTTAAAATTAACTTTTAAAGTACATACAGTAAAAGATTAACTCGAGTGGGACTTGAACCCATGACCTCCACTTTGCTAGAGTGGGGCTCTTCCATCTGAGCTATCGAGGAGGCAAGTCACAATCGATTCAAGCTTGAACTGTATGTACTTCCCTAGTTACGATGTATTATAATTTTTATACACAGAGTGAAGGATCACAGTCAACTTTTTGTGAATAAAATGTGAGCCCGCAATTCGCTAAGGTTTCGCACATGACAACACGTGACTGATTGTTAATTGTTATTTGCTGTATTCAATAGTAATAGATAACTATAGAAATTGGTTTAGTGAACGCACAGAAGTTCAATTTAATAATTAAATAATTAAAAATAATTAAATAATTAAATTAAATAATTGTATTTTATTTAAAATTAACTTTTAAAGTACATACAGTAAAAGATTAACTCGAGTGGGACTTGAACCCACGACCTCCACTTTGCTAGAGTGGGGCTCTTCCATCTGAGCTATCGAGGAGGCAAGTCAAAATCTATTTAAGGTTGAACTGTATGTACTTCCCTAGTTACGATGTATTATCATTTTTATACACAGAGTGAAGGATCACAGTCAACTTTTTGTGAATATCATGCGAGCCCGCAATTCGTTAAGGTTTCGCACATGACAACACGTGACTGATTGTTAATTTTTATTTGCTGTATGCAATAGTAATAGATAACTATAGAAATTGGTTTAGTGAACGCAAAAGAAGTTCAATTTAATCATTAATTGTATTTATTTAATTAACTTTAAAGTACATACAGTAAAAGATTAACTCGAGTGGGACTTGAATCGATTGTGACTTGTCCTCTATCGCTCAAATGGAAGAGCCCCACTCTAGCAAAGTGGAGGTCGTGGGTTTAAGTCCCACTCGAGTTAATCTTTTACTGTATGTACTTTAAAAATTAATTTTAAATGAAATACAATTAATGATTATTAAATTTAACTTCTGTGCGTTCACTAAATTATATATATATATATATATATATATATATATATATATATATATATATATATATATATATATATATATATATATTACTGCATCACGATTTTGATGGTAGATGGGAGAGTGTGCTTTGAGAATTGCATCAGTAGGCTAATCTGATGATTAACTGCTGCCATCAGGAGATGCTGTCCATTTTTTTATATCGTGGCAAAACTGATGGAACTTTTTAGTTCTTCTACAAGACATGTTTCACTTTGGTCCATTGCTGTTGAGCGTATGCTATCCACATGTTTTACACAGCACTCACTACGCATGACACTATTTTCTAATATTACTCCTCTAAACTCCCCACTAGGTTACATTAGTGCAGATATGAACCATGTAATTGATTACCGCACAAATCTGGTTAAGCGCTATTTCTAATAATGACACGCATCAGCTATTTTTTTAATTATGGTTCTGTCATTATATTTTTTAGATAAGGCGCGAACCGACTATTTTTAGCTATGACGCGACTAGTTTTTAGTGAGGACATAAACCGGCTATTTTTAGCTATGATACAACCACCTTTTAGCGACGACACAAACCGGATGTGTGTCTAGCACAGACACGAACCACACATATCTAGTTATTTCCTTTTGTGACGTATTTGCATAGCAGAGATTCAAACCACACATGTGCTTGGTCACCTACTATTTTTTTAATAATGACTCGCACCAGCTATGTTTAATGATGGTGCTGTCACTATAATTTTTAGCTAAAACGCGAACGGACTATTTTTAGCTATAACACGACCACCTTTTACTGCAGACATGCACCGACTATTTTTAGCTATGGTACACCACATTTTAGCGAGGACACGAACCAGCTATCATCTGACCCCCAAGGTGACCTTGCAAATCTAGTGACTTTTCTAGTGACTTTTTTCAAATCAAGCAACTTTTCTAGTGACTTTTTTGGTTAGGATCGGCCTTGTATTACTACTACGGATCACCAAAGTGTTGGAACAATCGAACAACGAATTTGCAGTCTATTATAGCGAAGCTGCAATATTGTACCCGGCTTAAGTGCTAGCTCAACTCAGGGGGATGGACCCAGTTCCCGATATAATCGCTGGATTAACTTACCTCTAGAAACCCGGATGCGCCACTCTCTTTAGAAATATTATTAGGTACCAGCTCTGGTAAAGAGAGAAAGCCAGAGTCGACCATAAGGTTAGATTCGTAACAATAAAAGAAAGGAGTCAGGTAACACCACAGCAAATACAAAAGACTGAGAACGTAGTTTCCAATCTGAATATTCATTGTAAATAAAAAAAATTCGAACATAACCTAGTTAGAACCAAAAAAAAAGGTACGTCAGTAATTACACAGGTTATAACACCAAAATGAAGGTTAACTCTTAGCAATCTCACATATATTCAAATAGTTATCATAACACAAATAGTTCCTGATTATTTGAGGGAAAAAAAAGCAAATACCTTTAATTAAATCAAACGTGTTGTTACACACAATATGAGGATTAATTCTTATGCCACAGTGCACTATGTATTCAGCAAAAATAAATTAATAACACCCGGTATATCATATACCTATTTTACTTCAATTAACAAATAGGTGTCGTATCTGCAACACTCGCCTTTAAACAATAACATCGACGTTGCCCGTCTATTGAAACTTTAGTATAACAGGTTTCTTTTGCGCTAAACCTAGTAATGTACATAAAAAGAAAGTATCAATCGCCACAAAGCGTTTGTTAATAAGGTTAATTCCAAAACAGTTAAAACGGATTATCGAAAGTCAAAAACAAGCTGATTAATACCAAACAAATTGCTTTAGCTAATCTTTTTCTTTAGTGATCACCAAAAATGAAGATCGTACATAGTTCATACAATAAATTCTTTTCGTATTTTACATGATATGTATATTTATTAAAGCGCAATAACCCTCTTTAAAAATTGTAGCACATGTAATAAGCATTGAATACAGCAAGCGGAGAAAATTGAGCGGCGGCATAAAGCACAAAAAAAATAAATAGCTGTTATACTAAACAATTGTTTTCTTTAGATGCGGGTGGGTCTTCGTACACCATCTTCAGGTGTGTTGCCAAAGAGTAGAGTGAGAATATGTGGCAAGGCCGTTGTCCTTGGCGGCGCTTGTAAAATTTGATTTAATTTCTCCAGTCCTCAATTAAACAAAAATAAAACCCAAAGGGAAAGGTTCAGCCAGAGATATAGATGTGGTGATGTAGCACTAACCCAAGCAGAAAAAAAGACAAACAGAAAGAACCCTACAAGAAGTAGAAAAATGGTAAATAACGTTAATTTAATTTTATGTTACGTACCTTCTTTGATGTAGCTATAACCAAACGCAATCCCTCAATAGGAAGTTAGTGACTGATGTTAACCAATTATAAAGTCATCCAAATCATTTTCTGATTAATTATTGCAATATCCGGTTAATTACCGTTTTTCTTATTACAAAAATGTGCAATATAATCCTGGTTTATAACACTAATAACCAAAAGAACGGTTCGTAATGCTGCGTGTAGCGCAGTTGGAAATCAAATGGTACGATAAAGGACAAGTGTCGCACACGACCTTGATTGTTAAATAGAATACAATAGTTGCAGTTAACGTTTAGATTAAAGCCCCGTTTACACGATAAGCGCATACAAATTCTTAGTAAGAAAATAAAAATTATTAATAAGGAAATAAAAATGTAACAAGTCAAAATTGGTTTTCAAAGTTCTAAAAGTGATTGTTGTGTATGCATCAAGCAAAATGTCTTTATGTTGCTTTGGGTTGATGATATCATAATGTGCGGAGATAGTGCTTTAGTTATGGAAGTGATAGAATCTTTGAAACGAGAGTTCAATGCGACAAATCTTGGATTTGTTAATATTTTTTTGGGAATCGACTTTGAGTGTGAGAAAAATCAAATGCGTGTCTCACAAAAGTCTCTGATTGAAAAGGTCTTCAAGAAATTTAACATGTCAGATTGTAAAACTAGTAAAACCCCAATGGAACCAGGTTTCCAAGTACAAAAAACTAATGATGAAATATCAACTTCTATACCCTACAGACAATTAATTGGGAGTCTCAGGCAGCCGTCCAGATATAATGTATTCAATATCCTATTTAAGGTAATTTCTTGATTGTCCGAATCCTGTTTTATGGAAAGCTGCAAAACGAGTCACAAAATATTCGAAAGGTACTATTTAATTTCTGCCTTGTCTATGAAAAAAATGTTGAAAGTAAAATAATAATATGCGCCTATTCTGACTCAGACTGGGCTGCTAATGTTAATGATCGGAAAAGTATGTCCGATGGCATAGTTTATTTTTTGGGTAATCCTGTCGCCTGGTTTTCCCTAAAACAGGATACAGTGGCTTTAAGCAGCACGGAAGCAGAACACATTTCATCAACAGTAACATGTGAATTATTATTTGTAAAAACCTTAGCTGAAGAGCTATTAAATACAAAAATAACTGATTGTGTCTTATATTTAGATAATCAAGGAGCAATAAGCATTGCTAAAAATTCATTTAAAGGTAAGAGGTCGAAACATATTGATACCAAATACCACTTCATAGTTGATAAAAATTTAATATGTCTACAATATGTTAACACTAAAGAAAATCACGCTGATATTTTTACAAGTGAAATATTTTTCCTTATAAGAAAATTAATTCGAATCGAAAAATAATTGTAAATGGATAAATTCTTTAGAAATTTTTTTTTGTTCTTTAGGTAAACTACCTATAAACTTAATTTTGTTTTGGTTTTGCTTTAAATTGTATATATACCTAATCTTAATATCTTTGGTATCTATATGGAACTCTTAACTTTTAAAACATTAAGTATATTGAAATAATTTGTTTTTTACTAAAATAATTTTAAGCGATTGCCTAGTTGCAGTTGAGAGGGTGTGACAAAAATCTGTACTTGCGGTAACAGTTACAACTGCATCATTTTTGTATTCTCTCCTTGTTAATATAGTAAGTTAGAAGTAATGTTATACGTTTACAAGCAAGTGTTGATCATTTCTGTTTAATAAATAGTTAAAGTTCTTTTATTAAACCAATTCTTATTTCACTCGCATCAATAGGGTACGTAATGTATACAATGTCCTTTCATTTTTATTAAACTATATTTACGTAAGCGTTTAATCGTTGGCAGGAAAAGTAACAAAAGGAACAAATATAGTGAGATAGACCATACTTTCTATTCACATGTATTCCCTTCTTTTTTTAAAACGTTAAAATTTAATTGACGCCATTTTACTCTAAAGTTACGAGGCACTTTACCCTACGCTTCTCCAAAGTCCATTTGCCGATGCCTGACTGTAAAATGTATACTCTAACTAAACTTTTCATTGAGAAAAGTTTTAATTATTATTCCTCATTTATTATAATTTACAAGAACTTGATACAAGATAACTGATTAAAATTATTATATTTCTTTTAGGTTAATCCCTTTTTTTGTCAATCTCTGATTATATAACTCATAGATAATAATAACTAATCTGAATTATTGTACAGGATCCAAACTTGAGGCCTTGAGTAGTGATTAAGGGCCGGTTCTGGACCAGTTCAAGGTCACTCGCTCTCTGGTGGTGAGAAATGTAAGCTTTTGGATTTCTTCAAGGTCAAACTTTTGGCGGGAAATGTTAGAAGCTCGAAATTGCAATGTCACCATCCTCATTTTTGGCGGTAAATTTATCAAGGTCGAAGCTAAAAGTAGAAATTGCAATGTCATCATATTACAATTCTTAGAAGTCTATAGTGCGGTCAAAAGTTATTGACCTACAGTGGTGTCATATTTCTTAGAAATATAAAAAGGTGAAAAGCTATAAAATAGAAAATCTAAGAATAGAATTGTCAGGGTAAAATTTTTTGGCGGGAAATATAAATTTTTCAAGCTGGTCAAGGTCAAAGCTAAAAATAGAAGTTGCATGGTAATCATTGTTAGAAATCTAAAAGTTTTTTGAGTACGTTAGCAGTTTTGAAAGGATGCATGTTTATAATAAAAAGGCTTCTCCAGGATTGCATGATTCAGTAAAGTTTTTATTGCTAGAAATGGTGAAAGTAATAAGAATGATAAGAAGAGAAAGAAAAAAAGAATTATAAGTATTGATGAGAGAAAGAAAAGACTCGAGGTGTTAATCAAGGAAATAAAAAAATTGAAGATAGATTTAGAGCTGTATGAGCTAAAAAAGAAAATGATGCAACTTCGAGTGAATGTGCCAAAGTCCTAGAAAAATGCGCTCCTGAAATTTTAAAATTTGCAACTAATTCTCAAAAAAAAATTTTTTTTTCCAACGCAGTTGTGTTTTATAAGTGACCATTTATCATTTTCATGTATAAATTTATCAAAATATGAAAAATAACACTTAAATTAGCCAATTGCATTTTGAAACAACAAAAAGCACTTAAAACACATTTTTGTACTTACGTAAGCTCAGAAGAAACAAATGCATGCAATTTATCCATGTAATGTATCTAAATGTTCTTTAAATTACCCAATTCAATTTTGAAACAACAAACAGCACTTAAAACATGACTTGTTTTTTAATTTTCGATGCAGCCTTAATAATAATTGTAGGATAATGAACGCAGTTATTTTGCTTTGAAAGCATTTTAAGCATTTAGCGAACATTCTATTTTTATCTATCATCAATTTACATTACAACTTTGAAACGGGATTTGTAAACGTATGAATGCAATTGTGTCATTTGTAGATTTTAAAATTTCGAATTTATTTAACTGCTATCCTTTGCACTGTTATTTGTTTAGTCTATAGACAAAAATTCAGAATTTTTGGGTAAAGGATTATCGAGTTGTGATTTATTAAGCGATTAAAACCGTATACTTACATTTAACTGTCATTGAGAAAATATATTTCTTTTTTTTAACTTTTTTTAGTTTTTTAGAAAATTTGGGAACTTATATCTTTTGCGCTGTTATTTGTTTAGCCTATAGACAAAAATTCAGAATTTTTGACTTATCGATTACACTGCTATGATAAAAAGAGTATATTTATTTATCTTTAAACATTTGAAACACACATAAAATTGCTTACTTCTACATTCCTAAGATATATTCACCTGTTATACCAAAACTTTAACATATTTGTAAATTGAAACGGGATTTCCAAATGTATGAATGCAATTGTGTCATTTGTATTGCATAAATGCATGGTGTAAAGTTTTATTTAACGCAAGCTTTTTCCCACTTTTAACTGTACTATATTTTCATACTTTATTTATATGGATGATATTTTACAATAAATAAATTTGTAACGCAACATGCATTTGCAAAAGGACTGCTTTACTTTGATGTAGAAATTTATACATGAGTAAGTCAGACTTCCAGATGTTTTCAATTTTTTCCTTAACGTAGATCATTTCACTTTTCTAGCGCAACTTGGACTATCACTCACATTTTTTAGCTGTAGTAAAATTTTTTTGGATAATGAGAATAATTCACGAAAAATAATAAAAATATAAAAAACAATTTACATTTATTTTTTACAATGAAAAGATACAATAAATTCCACAAAAAAAACATATTAAACACATCACACATCCATCCCTTCCAACGTAAGCAATATATTTTCAGTCTTTAGTATATTTTGCCGCACACACCGTAAATATTGATTAGCCTCCTTCAGTTCTTTATTCAGACTTTCCACTCGCCCCATCCCCACCACCTCACTATTCAAATAGTCATTGTGAAGCTTTCGTAACCACCGAATACTTGTTTCCCTAAAGGCCTGAAGTGTTGGTGGATCCTGCTCATCATTCTGCTGTGTGAGGTGCCCATCTATAAGAGTCAAATTTTTTTCTCCATATTGCAGGTTTCGTAACGGTGGGGGTGTTGCTATAACCGTGGTTGCTGGAGTTATGCTTAAAAAATGAAAGGAAACTATAATATTAATTAAAATTGTACATACCTCTCGAAATACTTCGAAAATTCATCCTCTACATCACTATCCCTGATGGAGATGGTGGGGATGGTCTCTTCGAAGGGTGCTGGTTGTGCAGTGTTATTTGATGGGCGCACCAAAACATCATGTAAAATACAAGGATTTGCCTGTCTTTTTAGCGAAAGTTTAGATTGTTTACTGGACGAAGACATTAATAATGGTGAATAATTAATGAGTATTCAATTAAAACTTTAACGTTATATACACATAGATCTGTTAACGTTAACAAAATTGATAACAAGTGGAAGTGGTTAGTACAATGACCTGAGCAAGCAAAGGTGACGAACTCTAATGAATGAAGCATAATCTAGACATGAGAAGGCATTTCGCATGATGTCAGCAAGGCTAAGTTAATGCATATTCTTAGTAAACGCCACAAAGTGCAATGTATGACCTCTCCAAGCAAAGGCGATGCAGCATAGGTCATGAGAACAGTATTGATGTCAAGGTTAATAGATGTTCCCAGTAAACGCTACAAAATGCAATCTATGCATCTGTCTATGAACACTGAAGCTCTTGCAACAAGTTATAAGCAGTTGTGACCTTGAATGCTGGGTTTATATTACTATATAAAGAGATAAAGAGCAGTTTTGTACCAGTCAGTATATTGCACTCCCGACTGGAATTGCAATTGTATACCTAAAGTACTTCTATAGTTGCTTAAATTTTTAATTTTTACATATCAGTTATAATAAATATAATATTTGTTTCCATTACTACATAATCGACAGCGCCTGTGCTTCATATTTTCTTGCAGTGTTGGATACAGTTTTGAAGGTAACTATGAGTAAGGGTATACCCAGTAGTAGTGATATTGTTAATTTAACAAGAAGTATTATTCCATTGTTGAAAACCCAAAATGAATTTGTAAAGCACATCCGTATAATTAACACTAATATTAAGCTATTGCAAAATATAATTCAAAATAAAATTTATTTAGAGACATGCGAAAATTTGCTTAAACTCGAAAGTAATTTATCATTGCTAAAGTGTTATCTTATAAGAGTTAAACAGTTAAAGAGCGCTTCAGAGAAAACAGGTAGTGGAACTGTCAATGTCACTAAAAAGCGTACACGCAAATTAAGTTGGTACTCTCTAGATTCATGTTTTAATGGTAGGTTACTTACTGGAATTATAGTCAATATAGCAAACATCAAGGACCCTCTTATTTTTTTACAAAATGCATACAATAGTTTTGCACGAAAGGTTAAATTAATGCTAAGGCAATCGATGCTAAAGGTGAATGTACTTTTAGTCTGCAATTTTGTCCATCCTCAAAATCATGTTACCGACTTGAAGACATTTACCATAAAAAATCATGCCATCAATATTGCGACCAATTCACGTAAGTGGTATAACGAAAACGTTTATTATAAATTACAGAAAAAATTAGAGGAGTTTTCCGAAAGGGATTCCGGTTGGGCATTACATGAAGTATTACATCTAAAGGTGAATATTAACAGATATGTCCCATTTAGGGGCGGCCTTTCAACTTACGTTAAAGTTCCCTACTTTATAGCAGTAAAGCATGCGGTAGTGAATGTTAAAAATAACGATGAGTTTGGCCTCCTGTGGGCCATTGTATCGGTACTATATCCGTGCAACATCATTCAGATAGAGTTTACAGTTATCCTCATTTTAAGGATGTTTTGAATTATGATTCAATTCCCTTCCCCATTAAACTAGATGATGTAAAAAAAATTAAACAGTTAAACAATCTCTCCATTAATTTGTTTTGCATTCAGGGGAAAGTTATATTATATTGAAGCAGAAAAGTTTCTACAGTTCAAAAATTTCACATTCCAGGAAAAGGTGCCGTTTGTAATTTATGCAGATTTAGAAAGTATTTTGGAAAAGTGTACAAATTTAACGGACATAGATAATAATACGATATTTTACTCCAAACATACACCCTTCAGCATTGCTTACTACTTGAAGTGTTCATACAATGATTCTTTATCACGATTTAGACTTTATAGAAGAAACGATTGCATTCAATGGTTTGTTAAAGAGCTTCAAAGTATTGCACATTGGACTACCGAAATAATCAATAAAATAATACCTATGGATACTTTAACTCCCAATCAGGTTGAGCACTTTGAAAGCACCGCGATTTGCCACATTTGCGAAAAACCATTTACTGATTATGATATAAAAATTAGGGATAATAACCATTTTACTGGTGCATTTCGAGGAGCATCACATCAGAATTGTGACCTAAACTATAAAGACTCCCACATTCTGCCAGTCGTGTTTCATAATTTGTCAGGTTATGATAGTCATTTCCTCATTAGAGAATTGGCTACTGTTCCCGGTGAGATTTCACTGCTACCCATAAACAAAGAAAGATATATTTCTTTCACGAAAGTAATACAAGGCACTAAAATTAGGTTTAGATTTATTGACTCTTTCAGATTTATGAGTAGTAGTATTGAAAAGTTGTCGGACTATTTGGAAAATAGTAAAAAAATGATTACCCACGCTAATTGTAACAATGCCGAAGAATTTTCACTACTAGTTCGCAAAGGTGTGTTTCCTTATGAATATCTCAATTCTTGGGAAAAATTAAGCGAGACCAGACTCCCTCCCAAGGAAGCGTTTTTCAGTCATCTCACTAATGAGGGAATCAATGATGCGAGTTTTACACATGCAGTTAATGTTTGGAACAGATTTAATATTAAATCGTTAGGAGATTACTCGGTTTTGTATCTAAAAACGGACGTTCTATTGTTAGCAGACATTTTCGAAAACTTTCGACAAACTTGTTTAAGTACTTATAAGCTTGATCCTCTGCAGTATTATACAGCCCCCGGTTTGGCATTCGATGCTATGCTTAAAATTACACAAGTACAGTTAGAACTATTTACAGACATTGATATGCTAATGTTTATTGAGAGAGGAATTAGAGGTGGTGTGGCTCAATGTTCTAATCGATATGCTAAAGCTAACAATAAGTACATGGGGGAAAAATTTGATCCCACTTACGAAAGTGTGTCTTTAATGTACTACGACGTAAATAATTTATATGGAGCCACCATGTCAGAATTTCTACCATTTGGTGCTTTTTCTTTTGTTGATAATTTTGAAACTTTAGATTTAATAAACCATCCTGATGATTCGAAATTGGCTATATAGTCGAGTGTGATTTAGACTATCCCATAGAATTACATGAGAGTCATAGTGATCTACCATTGGCACCCGAACATATGGTTACCACCCGTATCTGATTCCAAAATGAAAAATTATGCTTACATTGTATCCTAAACATAATTATGTAATTCATTACAGAAATTTGAAAGTATATTTAAAATATGGATTAAAGTTGGTAAAAGTACACCGTATATTACGTTTTAAACAGTCCCCATGGTTAAAAAAATATATCGATTTAAATACCGTCATGTCAGCAATCTCAAAATGAATTTGATAAAATTTTTATAAATTAATGATTAATAGCGTTTTTGGGAAGCTGATGGAAAATGTACGTAAACATAAGGATATACGTTTAGTAACGAAATGGGAGGGTCGCTATGGTGCTCGTGCTTACATAGCAAAACCAAATTTTCATAGTTGTACAATATTTGATAATGATATGCTTATCATTCAAATGAATAAGCTGAAGTATATTTCAATAAACCTATATATGCAGGATTCAATGTTTTAGACGTTTCAAAACTTTTTATACAATTTTCATTACGGTTACACGCTACCTAAGTTTGATCATAATGCTAAGCTCTTGTACATGGATACGGATAGCCTCATATACGCCTTTTCAGTTCCCGATATCTATGAATGCATTAAAGAGGACATTGATAAATTCGATACATATGATTATAGCCCCAACAATATCTTTGGAATTCCATTAGTAAATAAAAAA
This sequence comes from Vesta saturnalis, assembly GCA_036346205.1. Classification (NCBI taxonomy): domain Eukaryota; kingdom Metazoa; phylum Arthropoda; class Insecta; order Coleoptera; family Lampyridae; genus Vesta; species Vesta saturnalis. Next base: position 3,146,847 of record JARFJB010001795.1, read on the forward strand.
GTCCCTGGCTTAATGAAAGATGAAAATCATGGCGCGATTATGTTGGAATTTGTAGGACTTTGCGCAAAAATGTATGCTTACATGGTTGATGAAAAAGTTGTAAAAAAATCAATGCGCAAGCGTCAAACAGGTTACGATAAATGATTATAAACATGTTTTGTTTGATGGTGACGTAATAAGGCGTTATCAGCATCTGATAAGATCAAAGAAACATGATGTGTTTACAATCAAACAGAATAAAGTAGTACTTAATCCTTGTGATGATAAACGATTAGTAAATTTCAATTTCACTGATACTAGACCTTGGGGATTTAACTTTACATAGCATTTTATTCGTCTTCTGTTTCAGAAAACAATTTTATCATTATGAACAGTCTAGAAGACAAATTGCAGGAAGAGCTATGGTACAGTAGTGATAAAATCTACAGAAAATACCTGAAGCGTTCTTTGTTGGGGAAGTCCTCCCCCGAAACCTATTTATTTGTACTGAATATATTGCAATATATTGTTATTCCTGATGAGTGTTTTTACTGGTGTGCTATAAACTCAAAGTGTGCAAATGAAATTATTAAGACATTATTTGATAAAAAAATTAAATTAGACGATACCATTAAAAGTTTTATGAAATTGTGTACCGATAAAGGCTACAATTCATTAACTTTTGATAAAGTAGATAGGATCTTAGACGATATGAATGTACTTGGTGACATACCGCTTAAAATGTATCTATGCGATTTATTAACGGTTCATGATTCAACAAATGTTAAATCTACGTTAGAAAATATTGCTTACAAGGACACTGTATTTATTATAACTGAATGTATTGCGAAATCGGCATATTATGCTAACTACAAGTGCCTCGATATTTTGATAGAAATATTATTAGAACAAAATATCAACTATGAGTTTCAACCGTGGGAAAACGATGATCACCACAAAATTTATTACTGGATACTAGATAACATCAATAAAGGTGAAACAAATTCAAATTCCTGTTTGGGATGGAGGTGTGGGCCAGATTCGGGTATATGGCCATCCAGTAATTTAAGTGATTATAGAAGTACTTTAGGTTCACTTTATAAGATAATGAAATTTTAAAAATAAATGTAATATTTAAAAAATAAAATACTATTACTTTTTGTGTGTTTTATTTCATCTAAGAGCTACATCCTTTTCTACAAACTATTTAACTAATATAAGTAATTTGTTTCACAAAGTACAGGTTAAATGTTATAAAACAAAATCATCCTTATTGATCCATGATCTTTCATCCAATCCCCACCACTTTACGAATAACTTATTATTCTTTGAGCGAAGCACTTTTTCTACTAGATATACATCGAGATACTTCGTTTTTTCTAATTCATGTTCATAAAACCCTCCCAGTACAGGCTTTCCCTTCATGTCTTCCAGCATGTACGTAGTGGGGTTAGTAATGCGAACATTCACAATCTTTTTCACTAGACCAATTGGGTGTGTATCCTTTGGCTAAAATATTTTTAAATTTACTGATTCGTACTGTCACCCACAGAATATCGATTCCTATCGAATATTTTTATGTTAGATTATAGTTATCACGAACTGTAATATTTATTTAGATATTTAGCTTTACTGATTACATCTGTTACTATGTACAGATGTTTCAATTTGAATTTTATGTTAGTGTAAGCCTAGTTTGTATGATTACCAACATCTTTGGGCTTCATTCCGATAGTTCTATGCTTACGATTGTTATAATACATGGTTATGGTATCAATTGTATCAATCCATTTGTATTTGCCTTGTAGGCTGAATGACTTATATAGAGCACCCTTAATGGTTCTGATAACACGTTCCGCAATTGCAGCCTTCTTTGTGCTATAGGTAGAGTAATGATTGACTCCATAACGATGCATTAGTTTAGTAAAATGCTCATTGTAGAATTCTTTTCCTGCATCTGTCTGCAAATTGGTAGGTTTCCGTCCTTTTTTGAAGATTGTTTGCATGGCCTTGGTAACTTCTTGACCTGTTTTCGTTTTTAATCCTTTAGTCCATAAGTATTTCGAAAAACAGTCGATAACCACTAATATATACTTATAACCCTTATTTTGTTTGGCATATGTGTTAAATTCAGCTAAATCTGCTTGCCAAAGATCATCAAAACCTCTAATTATTGTTCGCCTTCGTTTAAAATTTTTTCGTGCAGGTTTGTGCAATTCGCTGACGAGTTGTAATTTGGACATGGTGCTAATTTATCCACAATTTCTTTAAGTTGATGTAGTTTTTCCTCCAGCGCTAAATGAGCGTTAGCGTTTCCTTTGAAAGTTTTCTGAACTGTTTGTAAACAGAAATCAAGGTAGCCTTTACTTATAGAATCACCATCTTCTTCAGGGTCCAGCCAACTGTGTCAAACGATTTCCATCCAAATCGAACCTTGTTGATAAATAGTATTGCTTAGTGATGACATCTTGAGGATCTCTGGGATCGGCCACATTGCTGAGTCTCTTATTCTCAATATCAAATTGATTAGCATCAATCAGTTTAAACTGAGGGGTTACTTTCTTTAATTGATACTGGACATATGAACGTCCAAATTTGTCAAGGGGCATTTTAGTTGTGACATGTCGACATCAATGCATTCTCATTTATATTGTTTAAAAAGCGGTTGTTCGGTTTTTCAATGTATCCATCTTCATATAGTTCTTCTGCAATTGATATTATGTCATTTACAACACCTGTGTTTCCCGCTAATTTTTCTGCCCACAATACCTCCAGATCACGAATTAGTTCATGTATATCATTCCAATATTTATATTCAATGGGTCTGTTTGTTAATTCCTTAAAAAACATAGCTCCACCTCCCTTGGTCGTGGGTGATGATGATGATGATAGCAAGGGTTTTATTATTTGTGTATACTTTCTGCTGCGGCTTCCTCGAATCTGTGCACTTACGTCATAATCTCGCCTTACTACATTCGTAGCCTCTAATATAGTTCTATATTTTTTTCTATCTGTTGACTTTACTAGACTTAAATCGGGTTCATTCATAATAAGCAGATCATATAATCCTGGAGTCCCTTTATACGTGACACCTTTAATAATTATGTCGTCTCCTTTAATTGTGATGGGCGTATTACCAATTGTCCATTTGTCAGTTTTGGTATCATAGTGGACTCCATACGTATGATCAATATCACCTTCAGCATTCTTCAAAATACGTTCAACATATATACGTGGCAATTCATTGTACTGCTCGAGAAATTCTTCTGAGATGGGTTCATTATGGGAATCATCTGCGATACTCGACAGTTTTTCTTCTTCCTCCCCAGTATTAATCTCTCCCACGACGGATGTATCTAAGAAAGATGGAAGACTTGGAGGAGGATTTCTTTGAAAAAACGAAAGCTGAGCTAGTGGACTAGTAGCACCCTTACTTGAATCACCTAATGGAGTGAGGCCTCGGGTCCGTTGAACTTGAGCTAGCGGACTAGTGGGAATAGTAGCGTGCTTCCTTGGAAATATGAATACGGGTGGTTTTTTGGGTTTAACGCCAATAGACTCCTTTTTAGGTGTTTTTTTATCGATTTTATTTACTATTTCACTTAGAGGTTCTATTAAAGGCTTATAAGTACTTTCAAATGTTCTTTCATTATCAATGCGAGCAGTATTAATACTGTTATACTTCTGCTGTATTACTTTACGAGCCTGAATAATTTTTTTCTTTAATATCATTTCCTTGTTATCCATTGCAGTAAAGCGGGTTTGCTGAACAGATACCCGTTTACGTCGAACAAATAGCTGTTTACACAAACAGATGGCTGTTAATACCTAAACAGATCAGTACCTACTAAACTACTGTAAGATTTTTTTCTTTAATATCATTTCCTTGTTATCCATTGCAGTAAAGCGGGTTTGCTAGACAGATACCGGTTTACCTCGAACAGATAGCTGTTTACACAAACAGATAGCTGTTAATACCTAAACAGATCAGTACCTACTAAACTACTGTAAGCAGTGTAAGGTATTATATATTCATCAAATCTTTTCCTATAGCGACCATTATTAACTTCAGCATCCTTGTTTATGACCATGAAACCAAACGGATCTATCCAGCATTTTGAACACATGTCCCGAAATGATTTCATGCTTATGGTGGGACTTACATGATCCTCATACACATGTTTTAGGTTTAATTCATCTTGCTCAAATAATATAATTAGATTGGCATTGTCACGAATTAATTGCTTTGGAATTTTACTGTAAGTTTGGCCCAAATAGAAACAGTCAATATCGTTATGTCTACCCATAGAAAAATATGCCCTTGTGCTGTTTTGCTTTTCACAAGCGATATCATTGAATATAAAATAGAGTTTGATTTTGCATAATTAGGTTCAATCACATCTTGATTATCACTGAAGGTAAAGTAACCTACATCCCTCATTGGAAGTAAGATTTCCTGTAAAAGTTTGTACTTGTTTTGATTCAATGACTTAGAGTATACGTATACATGTTTAAATTTCAAGCCATTTTTCTCGGTAATCAGACTGATCATTGCGTTTGTTTTACCACAATTGGAGGGGCCACATATAATACCACGTATACTATTAGGAAGTAAATCACCATGTTTTGAAGTAATAGACTTTTCATCAAAGTCATGATTTTGAATTGAGAGTTTTTGTTTTTGAGCAACTACTTTCATCGTTAGTGGCTGAAATAAAACTAAACGCATAATTACAACATTTTTATTTATATACTAGGCTGTATTACAATAACTATAACTTTTTCACTTTCCCAGTGAGTGGGCTGTACTGCACAATAGCGTCATGGAGAATGAGACCATAGACAACAATTCCATTATCGAAAGGTGTTAGAGATTAAATTTCCAATCTGATGTCTACTGTTGAGTTTTTTAAGGATTCATTTTGTTTAGAGCAGTCCATTACAAATACTAGACATGATTTGAATTCGGAATAGTTGAATAATGCATCTTTATCATCTTCACCATAGTAATCACATCGAAATTTCAAAAAAATTGCGATAGGCAGGTATGTATTGGTTAGCACTGAAGTTCAAATGCATTGCTTCATATGGATAATACCCAGAATTCACATGTACTTTAAGATTTCTGATGTTAATGTGATCAAAATTTCCGGCCCTTGCTGACCTTGTATACCTTTTACCTTATTGGAATGCAACAATTATCCAACGTGGTTTTTCCAGTTGCGTTGATGTTTTTATTGGCCATATGTCTGAGGTTGCCTGTTTTAAAGAAGGTAATTCATATAACTACCATTGACGAAATGGAACAGTAATAACAGAATTTTTATTGATTCCTTGAAACAAGTTAAGTTTCGCAGCATCACTAAGTGTTAAGTACGGTACTTTCCATTGAATTTTATTTAAGGTTATTGCGGCATCAACTTCACCATACTAACAGTTTGTATCGCTTCTAGATCGAATTAAAACCAACTCTTGGCGCATATTCACGATTACCTGACGATAATCCTCCATTATTCCAAATATGTGGTTCAATGGTATGCATACTGTAAAAGATTTTTCTTCATTTTGCTCATCGAATTCTACTTGTAATGCTTCTTCATTCTTTGGTGACCATCCCAAATGACTTAGTGCTTTGCTTTTGCTTGCCGTATAAGAAATATATCCCTTAAGCGTAGATGTTATTCCTGGATTTCTACAAACATCCACTCTCTGACCACCTAACTCATAACGAATTTCTTCGAAAAGAAAGTTCGGGAAATTGTGGTTAAGCTGCATGCTTTTCTTTCATCTTCTTTTTGAGCTCAAGTTTACCTTCTATGTACAGAAAACTATCATAAGTAGCCGTAATTAGATCTTGACTTTGAATTAAGATTCGTATTTCTTCGGAAGGTCCATATTTAGAAGATCCATATGGAAGATAAGTGTGAATATCTGATTTAATTATAGTATCATCAAAATGTACGTTTTGAAAGACGTTTAACGACTGGTTGAGAACTTTTAAACCAATTGACGTTAAAAAGTATTGCTCTGCAGATGTTAACCGCAATGAAGGTTGATGACTAATTAATGACTTACTGTAGGGATGATGTCTTTTATATGAGTTTTGAAAGATGGAATTGGTCCTGGATTAATTCTCAGACCCATGTTCTTTTAGTTCTAAGCGTACAGTGAATGGTTCACTTTCACCAAAGTCTATTAATTCACCCTTTTGATTAGTCAAGTTAATTGTTATATTACTAATAATGTCAATGTTTACTTCTAAATATTGAGTATTGCTTGGAGTTTTATCTAGACGATAACCTGGAGGAACTGAAACATCAATCTCATGTAATACTTTAGCAGGTTTCCCGTTTCGATAAAATCCCTTTATAATGTTGCACTCTACGTGTAGATTAGTGTGTTTAAGTATTTGGATGTCTAACGCAGATGTATGTAAAATATTTGGTTCTAATATTTTAGACTCAAACCCTAGCATGCGCCCAATACAATTTTCTTTAGTAAAATCAATCTCAAATGAACTGCTTATCTCACATTTAAGTGTATTGTTGTTTGCTCTAATGATAAATTTTTCTGTGGGTATTTTAGATTTTAGATAATAGTTAATTTCATCTAACTCATATGCACCGTGTGGAATATTAATCACTTGCAAATGAGATGGATTTGTTCTAAAATAAAATCTATCGTTGCCTGTATAAATGTTTCTAATGCTGTTGCAGCCGTAAAATCCAACCCATCCAATAACGTATTTCTTCCCCAAATCTAGTTCTATCGGTGGATAGAAGTTGTAGCTAGCTGTGTTACCAACACCTTCTAAACTGAATGTTATTGACATAACTGAGAAAATTTGATGTTGTGCTGATTATTTATATAAAAAATTGTAGGCATAGGTGTCCGCAAATAATTTTATTAAACTCTTGATCTTGGTTGTAATTATAATATATTTTACACCCCCGAAAGTAGTTAATCACTTCGCTTGGTGGTCGAATATTACCGAAACTATCGTAATACCATACCTTTTTACCACGCTTTTTTGTAGCAAACCCAATGGGTACCTGGTCCTCTTTGGCTATCTAAGTTAATAATCCCAGATTCATTTTTCCGTGGCAATTTAGGCATGCTATCTCTCATAAGAATATCCTTAACGGTCTTTCGGGTAATCTATTCAGTTTTTTGGAAACGGTTTTAAGTATAATGCACCACCACCAGATTTGTTTGGTTTTAGATATAGTGCACCGCTTTTCTTATTCATGGAGCCTATAGCGACCGATTCCATCATGCGATTATGGCGCGATATCTCTTCCTGCAATTTTTTAGCATTTTTAGCATCATTGACTGCTTTAGCAATTCCTGATGCACCGCCAGCTAAAGCACCGATTGCTGATAATCCTGCGAATAACGGAATAATAAATGGTAAAAACCCTCCTTGTTTAGGTAGGGGAATTACTCTAGGAACTTTAATGTTTTTCTTTCCTCCTAAACTTTTGCCGTTGAAAGCGCTGACTTTCTTGTGTCTGTGAAATTTCCGTTAGGTTTAATTTTTTTAGCTATTGTTTTTCGTAAATGCAATAAATTTCCACCATTGCATTTCTTCTTCAGATTAGATCGACGTTTACACCCCATTCCCAATTTTCTCTTTGCTTTCATTATGGTACTGACTGCTAAAGCTGCAGTTCGTTCACCTAACGTTGCGTCTAATGATTTAAAGCGCGCCCAAGCTTTTTTTTGCAAAATTTTATCTGCTTTATGTCTACTTTCTAAATCTTGGTAATCTCTGTAACTGATATCATGAAGTTTGCACTGAGCATCTAATTGATTAATACCGGGGTCACCGCGTGCGAGTCGCTTTTCTAACTTTGTACCAGGACCGCAATACTGGTAACCAGGTAAATGTAATTCAAACGGGAGTTTATTGATTAGACCATTCACTAAACCACCACCACCTACACTCTTTCGATTCTTAACTAGCATTGTTTACCTGGATGAATAGAACGGGGTATTTATACCTAAATTGAGAAAAAACAAATCATAGTTATTCCTTTATTTAATAAATACTATACATTAGATAAGCAGGACGATAATACAAAATTTCCATTAAACATACAATGTTATGTGAATTAATATTATACTTAGCATTTATAACATCATCAATATCTTTATAAATATCGTCATCACCACCACGGAATTCTTTCTCACGAAAACGACGGTAGTCAACAACTTGTTGTATGATCTTTTCATAAAAACACACCAGATTGTAAAATTAAACAAATTCCAATCTATAGCTTATTATATCCTTCAAGTTGAATAGTTCTTCTATACTATGTGAGTTGAATGTGCGAGAAAAGCAGTTGTTTTCTATCATAACAGTTTTCAAAATTCTGTCATATCCTTTAATTAATTCCCAATTGTAATAAACACCAAGATTGCTAGATAGAGATTCATAATGTTGATCATAGATTATATCTTCTTCTTCGTTTACATTTGACCAGTCAATTTTATTTTCAATTTCTTGGAATCGGAAAAATTGTAATTCTAGATTTGAATGCTATCTTAGAAGTTCATTCCATTCCTTCATATCCAACACTACATTATTATTGCTTTGATCACAGTTAGCACACCCAATACGCACTACTGGTGCAAGCTTGAGGTGCGTACTGTATCCAATTTCCATATGTTTTGCATGGTGAGTATCGTTCGATAGTTTATAATAAATACAATCGATTAGCTGCTTGTTTATACACCTCAGATAAATCATATGGCTGTCTGTCAGTGTTAGAAGAATAACCTTCATCATGTTTCTCTTCATTTTTATTTCTATTACCACCATCACTATTTTGACAGCACCAACAACACAAGGTAAAATTGTTATTGCAACTATGTGGGGTATCCATATATAACGGTGAACTTCTGAGTTTGGATTGTTCCAGAAATGATGTTATTGCTGCCTGAATTATAACGACTGCACTTGCTTGCAATTGCACTAGGACTAAACGCTGTTTAAAAAATGATTGTAGTTAAATCATGCGGGTGGGGTTGTGGTACTACTATTAAAAACTAAATGTTATGATTGTTGTTTTCCCGACTGCACCCAAACTACTCATGAAGACATCCCTCGTGTTTAGCTGCGTTTTAAATCCTTCCATTCGATTTTCTTCTTTCAAATACTCATAAAAGCGTTGAGGTAATATACATTTAAAATCGTCCGTTTGCATCACTATACGTTCACCATACTTAGTATTTATTACTCCCACATTAATCACTTTATACGTTTTTGATATCTCGAGGTGACATGCACTTTTAAAAAGTTTGCAGTGGGTGCTTTGGTTTAACCCTGCTAATTCCATGTTTAACAATTACAAGTTGCTAACTGACTGATCTCAACACACCTCGCTGTGGTTTATATCACAAAAATGTGTCCTTGACTTAAGTACCTATGGCAACTTGTTAAATACACACACCTACTTTTAGTTTAGTAAATTATTTCACCTTGACCAAATTTAATAAGCAGCATTTGACCTTGGTCTACTTTTTAGCATAGACAACGCATTCTTTTTGTTTCCATGAATTGATTCTATTTTTATACTTCTAAGAAATGTCATACGATACCCCTACAGGTCAATAACCTTTGACCGCACTATTTTAGAATTGTAATATGATAACATTGCAATTTCTATTTTTAGATTTCTAAGAAATATGACACCACCGTAGGTCAATAACCTTTGACCGCACTATAGACTTCTAAGAATTGTAATATGATGACATTGCAATTTCTATTTTTAGCTTCGACCTTGACAAATTTACCGCCAAAAATGAGGATGGTGACATTGCAATTTCGAGCTCCTAACATTTCCCGCCAAAAGTTTGACCTTGAAGAAATCCAAAAGCTTACATTTCTCACCACCAGAGGGCGAGTGACCTTGAACTGGTCCAGAGCCGGCCCTTAATCACTACTGCCTTGGCCTTATTGTGCCAAAACGGGAGAAGATAATTAATATCTGATTGAGGGATTTTAAATGGTATATGTTAGTCTATAACTTGCATGCTATTTTAACTTTCTTTTTCAAATGGTTAAACATTTCGAGAAGGGGATGTTAAGCTTCATTTTTTAAAGTTCCCCAAAAGGAAAAATCTATGGGCGTCAGGTTCTGTAATTTTGCAGGTCGTATTAACGGTCCACTCATACGTATTCATTTATTTCTATGTAAATTATCTAAACAACCTTTGACAATTGTGGCTTTATGTAGGGGAGCTCCATCATGTTGAAACACCAAATTTTGACGTAACTGAAGAGGAAATTATTCCAATAAAGGAAGAAGCTCCTCTTGTAGAAATATTAAATAGCTTCTGCCTTCAAGATTATGGCTATAAAAATGTGTTCAAGTTAAATTTTAACTAACTATACAACGACAAACGTTCATACCAAAATGTTCTTGGTTTTGAATGTCGTGGTGATATTCTGTCGACCAATACTGAGAGCTTTACGATTAGGCTTGCCATTACTTATAAATCGACTCTCATCAGTCCATAAAATATGGTAAAATAGTCGTTGATCCCTTACTGCATTCTCAATTATTACATTAAAGATAAAATTTAGACGTTTTTCTTCATTGGTTTCAGTTAAAAGATGCAAATTGTGTAATTTATAATCGTGATATTTATATTTTTTCAAAACTCTCTGAGTAATATAATACTAAAAATTTAGTTCTCGACTTGCTTGCCTTATAAAATTTCTAGGGCTGTTCTCAAAATAATGTAAAATAACTACATTGTTGTCGTTGGATATTCTTTTTGAAATAGATTTTCATTTTCTACTTGAAAATGCGTCTTCGTCATTTCGTGAAGTCCAAACGACTAAACATTTTTGCATCAGAGGAGTGCCGTTCTGGATATTTTTCTCGGTGTATTTGGGCTGCTTGCACAGAATTCTTGGTACATTCACAATATATTAATAACATGTCCACTATTTTATTGTGTGAAAGCATTGTTAACAAAATAAAAACTTAATTATGGTCTATCTCATTTATGGTATTTATTACTTTTCCTGCCAACGATTAAAATCTTAGGTCTTTTTTTTTAATTCACTTACATACAAGAACATATAACATACATAAACATAGTTTAATAAAAATATAAGGACGTTTTATACATTATGTATTATGAATTAATATTAATTATTTTAATATCAATATCAAATGTGCTATCCACATTTGACATTGATTCTGTATACATAATGTTTAATTTTCTTATCTTGTTCACTACCACAGATTATCGTACTGCTTATTTCTTTATAAATAAAATAATTGAATCTGCACAAAGGCATTCACTGACCATGACCTACATTGTATATTATGTACCTACATTGCATATTCATTTGCTGTGCTTTATTTTTTTACATTATGGGCATAAAATTCAAATATATGAAACAATGTGTGCTATTATTTGGGAATGCCTCTTACGGTTCAATTTTCCAGAAAGATATTATTGTAACTCCATAAATGGATAGTACAAACCAATTTAGTACTAACATATGCAATTGTAATTAAGAACTTACTGTATGGCTGCTAAGGGATTTCACATGTTTTCATAGCTTGCTTGAGGTTTAGAAGGTTTTCATTGTAAAATAAATAATGAAACAAATGTTGAGAAATATAAAGGCAGGTTTCCTTTATACTCGGTTTACTGTAAGTTAAAAGTGATACATATGACAGGGTTGAATTTTAGATATAAAAATATACCGTTTCAGTTTAAAAAAATATCGCTGACGTCATACATTGTAAGATAGTGGAGATAAAAATTAATTTAAAAAGTAAGTGAAAACTGAAATAGAAAATCGACATGTGCGCGATTTATCTCCGAAAATAAGATAATAGAACGTTTCCACACTTTACGCACGCATAGTATATTCTACGTGGATAGATAGCGCACTCTTCATGACGTACCGTGTTCCAAACTAGGCAAGGAAAATTAGATACTCAAGGAATCGAAAAAAAAAGTTAAAGGGATGGCGTTAGCCATGTTTACTAAAACTGAAAGTCACCTTCTTTGGCTATGTGTAATTTATACCCTGAGCATGCCCATAGTTATTCAGTACCTACTTCGTTCTAACTCTAATTTCAGAACATTTACTGTTATTGCAATTCGCTACCCACGTAGAATATATTTAATCAAACTTCAATTCATATTGCATCTAGTGAAGTGCGTAATTTGATTTTTCGTGTATTTTAGTTCACAGTCGAAATTTTGTGCACATATCCGTAACAATTTTACCCCAAGTAAAAACCTCTATGTTACGTCATTGACTCGTGGATATCATTCCTATTTAGCACATCGTTATGTATTGCTTACTTATTTCTATAATGAAATTAATTTAATGACATAATAATGTAAGATTCATAAAAAAATAGATTTAGCAGTAATAGTTAAAATCTGATTTGATAAGAGATAACATCTTCCTAAATATGGTGAATTGGAAAATACACATGAATGTAATAGGCCATGTTTAATATAAATTAAACGACCCGAACGACAAAAGTTGGCCCCACTACCCATCATCGTCTTTCCCTCGCCACACTCCGTCATTATGCATTTATTATTTATTTTGTCCCTTCTCGTTTTACCACATGCGCTTCTCAGGAATCTCATACCCACAGAATTTATTTTTTTTCGTGCTTTTTTTGACATACCCATGTCTCACTTCCATACAGTACTGATGGGAGAAACACATTATGGTACACATACTTCCAATCACTTTCCTTCCAGCATTGACACTTCGTCCAACCTCGCCCTCCATTGTACCATCTGCAATGAGCATTCTATCCAAATATACCAGCTCGTCCACTCTTGCAGGGTAAGTACTCTACTCTCCTTTCCACCTTCTCGATTGAACACCACAATCTTAGTTTTGTTCACGTTTACCTTTAGGTCCGCGCTCTCACAGACTGTACCAAACATCCTCAGAGCGGTTTGTAGCTCCTCCGCACTGTCACTTAATAAGACAGTGTCATCTGCATACACCAGAAGTCGTACATTTACGTCACCAACCATTATACCATTTGTATCGGTACATGCTTGTCTAACACATTTATCCATATATACATTGAACAACCACGGTGACATCACACAGCCTTGTCGCACTCCTTGCTCAATATTAAAGTATTCACTCACACTTTCTCTCACCCTAACACATGCCTGACTACTGTTCTATACTGCCCTTATTCCATTTATTAGACCTTTATTTACGCTATATCCATTTAATATTTTCCACAGCTTCTCCCTATTCACGCTGTCGTATGCTTTCTCCACATCTACAAACGCACACTACAACTTCCTTTTTATCCTTAGACACTTTTCGATCACCTGCTAGAGAGCAACCCTCTGATCGACACATCCTCTCCCTGGCATGAAGCCACCCTGCACATCCCAAATCTTAGTTTGTGTAGTTTCTTATACTCTATCAATCAGAATTCTTCCAAATGGTTAACCTGGCACGCTGAGCAAACTTGTCACTCTGTAGTTCTTGCAATCACTCTTGTTCTCCTTACCCTTATAAAGTGGTACAATGATCGCGGTCTTCTAATCCCCCGGCACTTTTCCACACATAAAGCATACATTGAATAATTCACACAATCTTCGTATAAGCTTTGCAATCCCACACTTTAGCGTTTCAGCAGTGATTTCATCTATGCCTGCTCCCTTGCCGTTTTCCAACCTTCCTACCGTTTTCTCTACCTCATTAGCCCAATATCCTCCTCAATTTCATTCACTATTCCTTCTACATTCTCCTTATTTAACCCTGCAGTCTTATTTTCCACACTACTGTACAACTTTCCGAAATATTCTTGCCAGCATTTCCTCACTTCACAATCGTTCCATACTATTTCGTTGCTCGTATTCATCACTCCTACAGCGTTCTCTTTTGGGCCACGTTTTGTATTTTTGACCCATTTCGAGAAGAGGTTTTTGTTTCCCTCAAAATCAATCTGCAATTTTACTCCTTTCGCAGCCGTCACTTCCTCTTTACTTATTCTCACTGACTCCTTCGCTTCTTTGTTTCTTAATCTATAAACCTCACAGTCGCTTTTTCTCAATCTCATTTTTTGCAGCAATCATTGCCATGTACGCATCCTTTTTCTTACTAACCGCCTTTTTTACCGACTCATTCCACCAAGCACGTTTTTTATGTCTACCTACAGTCCGCATATCCGCACGACACAACTGACAACACAAATTTTCAACCTTATCCATGCACTTTCAATGTCTTTTATTTGTTCGTTCCACACTGTTTCATTCATATTCAACTCTCTACTCTCAGCATCTGCGTATTTCATTCTCGCACCATTATCCACTAGTTTGTCTACCCTAATTCTGGACGTTCGCATTACGTTTGCTTTCCTACTCCAGACCCACTTTTGCCCTAAACATACTCTCGACATAAACGAAAAGTGGTCCGATCCACACTCCGTTGCGCGAATTACTTTTGTGTCTTTCACCAGGTTTCTAAGCCGTTCATCATACACTATCAAGTCTATCGTACTTTTAGATTTACCTCTTTTCCATGTATACGTATGCAAATTTTTATGTTTAAACGACGCATTGGATACAAACAGGCTTCTCTCCACATAGATGTTCACCAGGCGTTCACCATTCTCGTTGACTCTTTGCTCTCCTAACTTTCCTAGAACGCGTTCAGTATGTACTCTCTGTACACCCACCCATCCGTTAATATCCCCTACTATCATCACTTTTTCGTTTGGCTTATATACGTTCAACACGTTCTCTACTTCATTCCAGAAGTTCTCACGCTCCTCGCCTCTTTATCCATTCACCGGTGCATAGCATACAATAAGAATAATTCTTCGAAAATCCACTTTCATTCTAACCGATATTTCCAGGTGAGATACCAATTCGTACTGTTTAACACATCTTTTCGCTCTTTCCTTACGATCACCCCCATTACATTCGCAATTTCAAATTCTTTACCATGCATACCTCTAACATTCCACGTACCTACTTGCCATTCATTCGTTGCGCAGTCGTTAGCAATGGGGTCTGTCTGTTTTGACCTTGACCGCCCTTTGTAGTCAGGTCGATCCGAGGCAATTGTATTGTTCGCTTGAGTAATACCATAGCGAGCAAACCGGTTAATGATCAAATATTGCCCCGGGCGATGTAGCATTCCCTACTAACGGTATCGTCCTACTACCGGGCAGTTATTTGTGTACTGCCTCGACACGTAAGAAAGTCAGAAGAAAAAAAAAAGACCACGTATTTTATTCCCTTCCCAAGGGGGCGGACGGGCTGCTCAAGCTTTCCAAGCTCCTTCAGCCACAATCACGAATTCCCAGCATACATACGTACATTACGTATATATGTATGATGTGATTAAGGGTGGATGTGGTCGGGATAAGATTGGAAAGAACGGAGTTAGGGTTTTGAGGGGAAAAATACTACCCCAGCATTCGCCTAAGTAGCGGCTACTTACATGGTGTGCATTACGCAGTGACAATGCCGCTACATGTGTATGATGAAAACCCCCTGAAAAAACCTCATATAAAGTAGACGGCAACGGGAATCGTACCCATTACCTCCCGAATACTAAACAGGTTGTATCACCACTACGCTACCATCTCGGTGGAAGTCAGAATTAGAAATATAGACAGAGGCAAGAAAGGCATAAATAATAGAGTGTATACTTACTGTATGGATACCTAAATGTACATATATACATATACATTCTTCACTTACATACCCTTCAATCACATCAGGTTTCAACCAAATTGCTCCCTACGCGATTCCTGGCTCTCGCGCCTTTCACCGGATTCTGTTATTTATTTGCGAACAAATGATTCAATTATTTTTAATTTAGCTTTCCAAGTTATATTTATTTCTTTGTTATTTAGTTTCATATTTATTTATCAAATCTGTATTATTATTGTCGCGAACTGTGACAACTTAAACGTTTCCATCCTCTAAGTTTCTCTTTTTTATTCAATTGAAGGGTAACAACAAATAACCATAATGGTTCAGTTAGCTCTCCCGACATTGCTTGTTTACTTTTAGGATTCATTAATTAAAATTAAGATCAAATATAGTAACAAAGATAAAAAAAAGTTAGCTTAAATTTTGAATTTTCAGTCAAGGAAAAATATTGTATAAGACGATATGCAACACACTGTTATAATTAAACTAACATATAATACCAAAAACAAAAATTGGATCAACCTTCAAATTTGAAAACAAAGAGAAAAAATGTTCAAAAACTTACCACTTAATACGGATCTGCCCTGTATAGTCACATCCTTTGTGTTTTTATATTTGACAAAATTTTACTGTTTAGATTATTATTAGTATTTGTTTATTAGTGATATTCAAACCGATAAAATCTATTCAGTAACTTCCTTCTTGGCTTTAGATTAGAT
Source organism: Vesta saturnalis (assembly GCA_036346205.1). Taxonomy (NCBI): domain Eukaryota; kingdom Metazoa; phylum Arthropoda; class Insecta; order Coleoptera; family Lampyridae; genus Vesta; species Vesta saturnalis. The sequence goes on from JARFJB010001795.1 coordinate 3,163,241, forward strand.
TGTTCCCTAACGCGACTTGGTATCATTTATTTGAGAAAATAAATTATTTAATTACTTTCATTTAAAATTTCGATTACAAATTAGAGCTAGTTATTTGTTTATTTTATTTATTTGTTTGCTTTTTTTTACTTTGGATTACGGATTCGTTCTAGTTAATTATTTTTTCCATTTAAGCTTATAAAACAGTTCCTATGACAATGCTTACGTTTGGATTTGTTATAGAAAGGGTTCATTACAAGGATGAGCCACCTGGTATTTTTCCTACAAATACGTATTTATGATTGCTTTCTTTACCCCGCGCTACTGTGGCATAAAATAAGTTATTTTTTTATTAGTTCTCTATAATTCATTATTGCAAAGATTTTTACCTGTTTCAGTTCTATCCTTAGACAAAAGGGTGGTATTTATTTACGCTTTAAGTTTACTTTACAATTTTACCGGTTTTTACAATCACATCTCGCATGGGTTTAAAAGAGCCGTACCTCTTTGTAGAAATTCAATACTACAGCAATCCTAAATGTAATTTTCTCGCCTATTTCAACTAAAGAGCCATTTACACGTTACAGAACTTCTACTGGTTAAACAATTATTATCTTTGTTTATTATTAATAATCAAACCGACGGGGATAAAAATCTATTGAAAAGCTTACTCTTATTTTATTGATTTAGAAGTTGTCATTTTAACACGTATCTGTTTCACTTCCGAAAGCTAGAAGCGGAGCAACCTTAAACACGTCCTATCTTAAACAGATCCTATCTGCTACAATGGTTACTTTATCTTGAAAACTGTCAAAATAACTTGAATTGTTTCAAGTTTACATACATTTTGATCAAACTATTATAGAAATAATGAGTGATAACGAAGAATTCTCACTACACTTCCAGAAATGAGAGAAACGGCCACAAATGCAATTAATGATGTACTACCGAAAATGTCCAGGAAAAGATTGGAGAAACACCAAAACCTACTGTTCTCGGTGAATGTGTTAATAGTTTATTTTGAAGAATTACAACAAACCATGAAACCTTCAACTGTATGGATGCATTACTCAATTACAAAATCTGTATTAAATACTAAGCATAATGTAGACATATCTAAATATGATAAGTTGTATGCTTAATTAAAATGTAAATCCGAAGGATTTATTGGCAAAAAATTTAAAACCTTCTCACCCAATGAAATTAGGGGACGAAGCAGCTGATAATCAGTTCCTTTTTTCGATAGTAAGTACGTACCTAATTTAGTTATGATTTCAGCGGATTGCATAAGAGATTGGCCGAACGGTTAATGCGGTCAGAAAACACAAAATGATACTTGCGTCGCCGATTGGGCTCAACCCCTAAAACGATTTTCCTTTAATTTTGTTATTTTACTTTTATTTTAGGTAGCAATGATATTCGGAACTATAGGATCATGCCGTAAACACAAATTCCATATCTTTTGTCTACTACAACAACGAAAAATGTACTGTGCAAAACATTAGCATCAATAAATTTGGAAACTTGGGTAAGCAAATTGCAACATATTTAGGACTCCCAAATGGAAATTTGTACACAGGAGAAGAACGTTTACAACCGTATTAGTGGATGGCGGCGGTGATATTCCTAATTAAAGAGACATGGTAGTTGGAAATCCACGACGGTGACTGAGAGCTACAGTCAAAACAGTGTGCACAATAAAATAAACATTTTAAATAAAATTTTGAATTCTGTCGTAAATAGTAATGACTAAATTAATATTAACATGCCATCTAATTGAAATTACACAACCATTCGTGCAGGAACACTCCCTCAAATAAATTTTACCAATGCACAGTAAATACTATATATATATATATATATATATATATATATATATATATATATATATATATATATATATATATATACATATTTATCGTTTACTACTTTATTATTGGTCATAGAAAAAGTAGTGTATGCAACTTTCATGTAAAGGCCATTAAAACACTCGCAGGTTATATATGAAACTCACCTGCGGGTCGTTTCGTATCGTACAACATACTCGTGTATTAATGGTCATCATGACATGATCATTGCATAATATACTTTGGGAAAGTAAACTGGCTACATAATAAAGCTTCTTAATACTTAGTCATTATTCTAAATCATCTTGGTATTTTTAGCTTTGCAGACGTCTCAAGTTTTCTAAGATAAATACCTAAATGATCTCTTTGTGCGTGTCAAGTTTGCTTTTATTAAAGCAGAACGTCAGTCTAACAGTCAGGTTGGAATTAGCACTTAAAATGTTTCTATGAGAAAATGAGTACTTATACACTTAATATTTTATTCTGAACGCTATGTCGCAAAGCTGGAGTTTAATTACAAAAGTTTAGTCGACCTTAATTTGCAGATAACCTCATATTTATGAAAGATTACTGACCCTTGGCTAATTTTTATAACAAATCTTTCTCAGCAAAATAACCATGTATAAATAAATAAACGTAAAAATAGAAAAAAAACTGCATGCAAATCTGGTTATAAGAGTATATTATGAAATTAGTTTATAATGCAAAGGATTATAGCAGGAATTTCTATTATTGCTTGATAATAGAAACGAATGCCATAATCCCACATTATAAATGAATTTCATATGCTATTTTGTCGTCGAACTAGCAACTTTGATACACACCTTAAATGAAATAATAATTTCAGATCGTGACAAAAAAAAAATCATTTCACAGGAGATTATGAACGGTCTTATTATAGTTGCCATAGTTTTGCAGTATAAGTGTCATTTATTTTTTGTAAATAAACAAATTTTGCAAAATGGATTCACACGTGGATGAAGAAATCTTTCCAAAATCAAAAGAAGCTGAGTTGAGTCATACCTAAAAAGTCCGAAATCATTTATAAGAAAGAGATCGACAGATTTATTGAGTGGATGCGCAAATAATAATACGGAAAATGTTACAAAGAAGGTTTTGCTTGCGTATTTCCTTGATCAGATAAGTTCATTACGTCATTTATTAAAGGTAGTTATTCTTTGTATTCATTGGAATAGTCGAAAAACTACAAATCGTCTTCATTATGGTGCATGTACTCCAAATTAAAATGTATGTTACGTCTCAAAAAGGATGTGGACATCAAGTCTTCAAAACTTTCGGCCTTCTTGAAAAACTGTACTATTGGGTACATACCAGAGAAGTCATTAGTGTTTTCAAAAGAGCACTTACTTCATTTTTTTCTGGAAGCACCCAACGACAAATACTTGTGAAGGTAAATTCGTACTTTTAAGATTATTCTTAATAAATATGATTACATTTTAGGTAGTTGCAATATTTTGTGTGTTTGTACAATCTGTGTTGGGGGTATTAAGGAAGAAGGTTCTGTCTTTATGCTTTATATTAGAGATACCAAAACACATAAACCCAGTTTTTTTACCATATTAAACGATGACAGTAGATTAAATTATATTAAGAAGTACATGAGTTTAAGACCGAACCATGTGAAGATTTTTATTCTACAATGGGTGTAAATGTACATGTAGTCCTATTGACATTAACACGTTTAGTCAGATTCCCGGATAGATTGCCAAGTATTTAAATATTCCCAATGCCGATCAATACACAGGACATTCATTTCGTAGAACTTCTGCCACAATCTTGGTAGACAGTGGAGCTGACATTAGAACTTTAACACGGCATGGGGATTGGAAAAACGATGCTGTTGCTGAGGATACGTGGCAGACTCCATCGAAAACAAGAAGACAATTGCCAAAACCTTAGGATCTAGTACGTAAAACAAATGAGTAACCGAGAAATATCTATATCAACATCTTCAAGCAGTTCAAGCGAATGCCATCTTGAAACATCTGGGGGAATTTCAATTACCGGAAATTTCAATTGCACCGTTAATATTAACATCAGTAAACAATAATTTTTTTAATATTACATTAATTACAGATCGTATTTTAACTGTAGTATTAATATAAATAAATAACTTGTTCAATTTCTTTGTTTGCATTTCGTCGTCAATACGACTGTATGGCACAACATTACAGCACACATGCCATAAAGTGACAAATTATTAACAATTTTGACATAAATAATCAAGGCATTATAATGCTAGTCGACGACAAAACAGATTTAATAATTTGTTTATCTTTACGCGTTATTATTAATGGTAAAACTCTAAACTTTGCACATACTACTATTTTCAGCAACTAATTTAAAAGGAATTTGTAATAGGACATTATTATGTGATAAACTTAAACAGGTAATAGTAGAGTTCAAATTTAGT
>JARFJB010001795.1:3172500-3255000 GCA_036346205.1 Vesta saturnalis
CACAGAAGGCAATTTTCCTGTACCTGGAGCTTGGTAGGCTACCCAAGGCCGGGTGGTGAGGCGACGATGACGATTGGCTTTGGTGATGCGAATTGATGCCATGGTAAAAGACTGACTGGCGTGGAAATTCCATTTATGTACTCCCTACAATCTGTGTTCCCTCCCCAAAGTCTGTTTATGGTGTCGGTATCTATCGTTTCCGGAGGGGGAAGTTCTGTGTCGACACTCTTGATGTCCTTGACATGGACTGGTCCTATTGTCTTCTTCGTGGCTGGATCACGAAGCTCTACGATTGCAGTTAAGATCATTTTCTTTATAACATATGGGCCGGGGAATTTGGGTGCTAACTTGGCGTTGAAGTCTTTGATTTTGCTAGAAAGATAATGAGTACGTTTATAGACCAACTCACCAATTTGTGGACGATATGGGCCACGTCGAAGATCGTAGCCTCGTTTCTGGGTGTCGAAGGAGAGAGATAATGTGTCCCGGGCGATCTAACAAAAAATCTTCAATAATGTTCATGTGTGGGGTGCGTTCCTTGGTGGTTAAAAGTGGTGTGGTGGTCGTGGTGCACTGGTGTAGGTGTGTAGCTCCAGGAAGATCGATTTCTCTTCCCATATTGGGCAGAACTGTGGAGAATCCTGTTGAGGAGTGCGCTACGGAGCTAACAGCAAAAGCTTTTTCTGGTAAGTGTAAATTCTATTCTTTCTGGTCCTCTCCCGTGAATTGTGTTATCATGGTACCTATTACCTTACTATCGCGTTCCACTGCGTTGACCTGGGAAGTATAGGGTGGTGTTAGGCGGTGTATAATACCGAGTTCTTCTAGGGGATCTTTTAACAGGCGGCTGGTGTACTGTGGATCGTTGTGTGTGAGGAGTTTATACGGGTAACCATATCGGAAAACTACTTGCTCACTAAAGACCTGAAGAATCGAGTGACTGTTGCCTGGCGGGGAGGTTTTAGGTCTACACACTTTTTCATGCAGTCCTGGAACACCAAGAGGAACGTGTGACCTTTCTTGGTACGGGACGAGGGACCTATTAATTCGGTACTGACTACTTGCCATGGATGTCCCGTTTTGGAGAAATACATTTCGCCAGCCGGTTTCGGAATGTATGACTTAAACTTGAAACAGGTAGGACATTGCTTTATGTACTTGATTACATCCCCTTTTATTCCAGGCCAGTAATTATGTCGGTATATACGAGATAATGTTTTTGCAATACCTAGATGACCAGTAGTGGTCGCATCGTGGCATTCTCTTAGGATGGACTATCTGTGGTTCTTGGAGACGCACATTTTTCACCTCCTGTGAACTCCAGCCCCGATTTCTGGTGAGGAATCTGGAAATTTCTTATACAAATAACCATTTTGTATTTTCAAGAGGGGATGATCAGTGGGATTCTGTTGGACTTGCTGGAGGAGGTTCTGATACCAGACGCAATCCTGGTTCTTCTGGGCTGTCCATTGTAAAGGGGAAAGAGCTGGTGCAAAGGGGGCTGGCTCGTGTAGGCGGGAGAGTGTATCGGCAACTTTATTTAGAGTTCCCTTCCTGTAATCAATGGAGAAGTCGTACTGCTGGAGTTCCATAATCCAGCGGGCTAAAGGTGAGGTGGGTTTCTCTAGCGTACATAACCATTTTAAGCTTCGGTGATCGGTAAGTACAACAAATTTGTAGCCTTCTAGGTAACCTTTGAGTTTTAGAATTGCCATGCAACTGCTAAACACTCCTTTTCGATGATAGGATAGTTACGCTCTGTTGGTGTTAATGCCCTACTTATGTAGGCTATCACCTTTTCGTCAGGTCCTTGTCCTTGGGTTAGTACTGCTCCAATTCCAGTAGCACTGGCGTCTGTAGGATAAACGTCTTTGAAAAATCAGGGCAGAACAACACGGGAGGAGAAGTGAGTGCTTGATTTCGTCGAAAGGTTGGTGTTGTTCTGCAGTCCAGAGGAATTTATGGTCCTCACGTAACAATTTTGTTAAGGGTTGACAGCTGTGCGAATTGGGGAATATATTTTCGGTACCAGGAGGACATTCCAAGGAATTGACGTAGTTGCTTCGTTGGTACGTGGAGATGGGAACTGGATAATAGATTCTACCTTTTCTGGATCAGGTAGGATTCCCTTGGAAGTAACTACATGAACTAAGTACTTCAGCTGTGTCCTACAGATCTGACATTTGTCTACTTGTAGCTGCAATCCATTCTCCTACAGTCTCTGTAAAACTTCACTTAAGTTCTGTAAGTGTTCATTAAATGATTTTCCAAATACTATAATATCGTCTAGGTATACGAACGCTTTGCCGGTCATGTTTGGTCCAATTACATTGTCAAGGAGACGTTGGAATGTAGCTGGTGCCGAATTCAATCCCATGGGATGCACTTTGAACTGAAATAGTCCCCGTCGGGTATGCGTCTGATGGTGATTTACCCTCCGTAAATAAATACAGAATCGATATGCAGCTTTCTGGATTCGTACGACAGGCGAACTTACCAGGGCGTGATGGTTCATTGATATCATTTGCTAACATGACATCCACTTCTTTGTTGATGATTGCTTGCATTGCTGGATTCCAAGACAATACCGTTCTTTGACTGGTACCACACGTACTAATGATGTGTACACTTTGTGTCCTTCAGGTAATTGTTGAATTTTCCTAATTCTAGGTCAAGAATCGATAAGTTGAGGGCTTGCTAACGCTGTACCGGACTGGTCGATACCACCCAATCCTGTTGAGGATTCAGTCTGCAGTAGTATGGTCTCATCTGCAATTTTCACCTGGTGAGGGAAGTCTGAGGGTGGCTTGTGATATCTCAAGAAGTGAAGTCCTAGAACTACATCTGTAGACAACGTAGGTAAATACTGGCCTACTAATACATATTGACGTTTGCACAATATAATAGGGAAACGGTAACTGCCCAGAGAGTGGGTGGTGGTGCTGCCTGCATGACGAACTGTATCCTGCTTGAGTGTTTCGGGAAAGATGGAGTTTTTTACAAGGAGATTTTTTAACTTGCTGCGAAAGTAGGTCCTAGAGGCGCCGGTATCTACTAATGTCTGGTTGGTTAAACATCTGGAGGATCACAAATAGTCGATCATCCGAAAAATAGTAGTAATGCTGGTATTGGTGGAGGTTGATTACACTCCTTTACTTTTGAAGCCAGTTGTTATGGCGTCGGGATAAGATAAATTCTTTTGATCCAATTAACGGAAGAATGCTAATCAACAAATTACTCTTAAACTTAGTAGCAATCTTAACGATTGAAGCGTGTAAATCCCATATACAATGGATTAATGTATAATCAATTAAAACCATTCTTAAGCTTTTAGCAACTTTCTCTTTTGTGTGCGTGTGCGTGTGCTTATGCGTGTGCGTGTGCGTGTGCGTGTGTGTGTGTGTGCGTGTGTGTGTGCGTGTGCATGTGCGTGTGCGTGTGCTTATGCGTGTGCGTGTGCGTGTGTGTGTGTGTGTGTGTGTGTGCGTGTGTGTGTGCGTGTGCGTGTGCGTGTGCGTGTGCGTGTGCGTGTGCGTGTGCGTGTGCGTGTGCGCGTTCGTGCGTTAATGCACCACCCGGTACAGGATGAAACCAATAATATTTTGAATGATACTTCAAAAAATAATGTTATTATTACTAAAAAAGAAAATGTGATCGTGATTTTTGGACCACAAGGGAAAAAATTACGAAGACAAAAAGGGACTTCATTTTGCGGGAGAAAAAAAATGAAGATTGCACATGGAACCACAACGAGAAGAAGAGCGAACGTCAGAAAAAGATAAGCTACAACTGTAAATTATCTATTAAAGGAAAGGATCTAAAATACCGAGAAATAAACGACGGGCAAAAATTATTTTTGGTAAGTTTTCGAACATAACCTGGAGTATAACATCTTGATACACAAATAGTGACGACATTTGTCATCCCCAAAACGACCCAAAGGCTAAAAAAATGACAAGTCAAGACGTTCCGCCTCTCTTGAATATACTATTATGCATCGGAATAATAGTATTAAGCGAGTTATAAGACCTTGAAAAAAGTATATAAATATCGACGTTCAGCTGTAAGTCGAAAACAAAAGAAGCTACTAAATTTTCCATTGTACCATCAAATCTAGGTCAACAAAGCAGTATGTGAATGTAAAAACTGAAAACTTTCTATCTCTGATAATAATAAAGATATCTTTAAAAACAAGTAAAACAACGATATCGGGACACGGTACACCTATGCAGACTGTATATATTGAATAATTAATTGGTAAATACACCAATTAGTACAACACTAATAAATTCAATAAGTTTCTATATATTTCAATTGAAACCGAAACATTGTTTGAATTTATTGTTGTGGTACTGGTTGGTGTATGTACCAATTCATCTTTCAATATATTGTCAAATATATAGGCGTGTGAGGGCGGGGGGATAAGAAGGAAGAGTAGAAACAGCAAAGAAATTCACACTCGATTTACCATCGGTATTGTTTGCTCCAAAAAATATCGTGATCACTATGTATTACGAAACAACACTCACAAGTCCATAACATGATAATGCTTGATTTGTCAGACAAAAGATGGATCCTGCTTCTTATGGAATGAGTTCGGAGATAAAGTTAATGGCGGATAGATTTGCTCCACTAATTATCCATCACGTAGTAAAAATTAAAGAGACGTTGCAATTAGGAAAAATCGATGATTTTGTATAGCGGCGGCTGTAATTATTTAAACCGTAAGTCAACCTTGACCAATTCCCTTCAAAACTTCGTATGAGTATTGGTAGAACAGTGTGTTACCAGAAATATTTAAAACCCGGCCAGACACAGACGGAGGTAGATGGAATGCACAGCAGTATTGAAAGAAAACTAAAAGGAACCCAAATTAATGCACGTGCAGATTGGACCATGATTTGTAGACGTGCACGAAAAACACCTAAACGTACCTTGAACAAAAATTCTTTAAGAATTTCAAGACCTTAAGTTTTATATCTTATATTCCATTGGGCAAGAGAAGCGGTGATCCAGATCTACGAGCATTTAAATATCATCCAAATGGGTTGATCCAGTTTAAACTAAGACTTAGCAATAAATGTGAAAATTTGCGTTGCAGAATCAATCAAAATGGGAAAATTGATTCATCTTCAAGCATTAGTGAGTCATTAATAAATATTACCATTCGTTCTACGAGAGCATTCCACACCAATGATTCAATCTTTAAATAAAGTTTTGGTTCCTATCATAATAATGATTATGTACGGCGGTTCGTCCATATAGGAAACCGGTTGCATGTGACCAGTTGCATGAAACTAGTTTCATGAAACCAGTGGCGTCATGTTACGTCAATTTGTGCAACCCATTTTGAGTTTAGTTTGTACGATGTCTTTGTTCGAAGAAAATTTGGTGGTGGGTGCCATGTATTTAAGCAGAAGAAACATCCGAAAACGTTTTTGGATTCATCTTGATTTTAAGAAAAATTATGGGAGGTTCTCTATAATAGCAGAAGAAATGCAAGACCCGGTCAAATTTCAACAGATGTATAGAATGAGTGCGAAAAACTTCGATGAATTGATGCGGTTAGTTGGTCCACGAATCGAAATGGAAAAATTCGAGGTTACGGAAGGCAAATGGAGTCACAGAGCGACTTCTGATTACACTTAGGTGCGTAAGTAAACGTAGTAAATAAACCTAGTCATTTGTTTAAATTATAGTATTAAAAAAACATTTTTAACCTAGTTATTGAATATAAGTAGTTCATCATCGCAATATTGAAGGTTTGATGATGCAGCCGTTTCTGGCCTTCATTGTGGGAAGCATGTGATGGGTGATTCGGTGGAAAACTCAGTTTCCGAAGGTAATTTGGAGAAGCTAATGGTCCTAATGATAACATCGGTCAATACACTAAGCAGAAAATGCTTCCTGGTGCTCTCGGGTTCCTCTATCTTTTTCTTTGAAAATAATGCGTAAAGGTAACATCTAAGTCTGGTTTAGTTTTAGTTTTATTAACTAACTCTTTATTAGTATTAATTCCGGAGAACTCAGTGTACGTTCCGTATGGACCAATGTCAACTCGTTTCCTTAGGATTTACAGGTGCCGTATGGACCACCTCATGCAAAACTCCTTCCGATTTCTGTCAGCATGATCCTCATGCAAAACTCACTACATCTTGCTTGCGGATGATCCACCGAAATAATTCTGCGACTAAACATCTGACTTACGAAACGGAACGTTAACCTGAATTTCAATAAGTTTTGTACATTAACAAAGGTATAATAAACTGCATATCATTTAGGTAATATATTAAGTATTATGACCGAGCTTTTGGTAGGTTTCTGATTTTTATAAACTGTTCTGAAATTACGCCACTTTTCTTTGCATTACTACTGAAATAAGACAAAGACAAAACTGCTATAGATCATGTGTACTAACGTAACCATGGTGTAGAATGATTTTTCAGGAACCTGAAAATGGATTACTTTGGATGGCCTTTAAGAAATTTCTTCGAAACATTTTGAGTGTTGTGGTGACAATTCAAATCTTAATACGTAAGTAATTTTCTATATGTACAATCTTTGACATGAAATTGTCTAATTGATAGTAAAATGGCTATGTGTTTTTTGTCATTACAGTACTAGCATATGTCAAGGTCATTTTAATCATGATCAATAGATAGATACTTGACCAGTTGAAACTTTATTCCAGTTCGAATATAATTTCATAAGGTCAATGACAAACCTTGACAGGGTATGTTAAATTGATAAAAATACAGTTTGAAAGTCATTAAATAATTACTAGCAATTTTCAGTTTTTTGCTTGGGTTTCATTACAATCCCAGAATATCAAAATAAATCGGTTTATGTATAGTCCTAAATATGGCCTCTTGAATTTTCAAAATGAGTAAATTTACAGTGAAAATGTTTTTAACTCGATTTTGTTTTATAATGGAATTTTTGTAATCGTTCATTAATTTTATTAAAATATGATAATACTTACCCTTCATTATTTTGCAACGATAAACAGCATAAAACAACGGGTAAAAACCTTGGTAACTCAAAGGTATCATAAATCTTACTGAACCAAGCCAACATATTAATTAGATTAAGATTCCCCAACTTTCAAACTATACATGACTAATAATATTAAGTCTCATAGGCAAATTATAATTAATTTGCTTGAACGGAAACTAATAATCGAGTCAGAGGTCTAATAATTGTAACAAATAGCATAATTATCAGTAAATTTCAATAATAAAAAATAAACAAAATTATATATTAAAGTTTGATCTATGTAGAAGTAAATTGTCCATGAGGTGTTATGTTTAATGAAATTTTTTGTTACTACTAGGAATAAACTAATCAATATGAAATTATTTCAATTTATTATTTTCAAAAGCAATCGAAATTCGAATTTTACCCTCATAACAAAGAAGAGGTCGTGTACTTTTAAAACGACTATCGTAACCATTCATGACTATTTGTATACCGAGAACGCTATTAATTAGTATCCTACATTTTGCCCAACCCCTGAGATGATTGAACTTGCCTTCATTGGGATCTTTCCTAAATTATAAATCATTCAAAATTTCACTTGATTAACACTCAAATATTCAATTCTAATGAGAGTTATAGACCATACTCTATGCCTAAACCTCAAAATCAATTGAGAAGAAAAAAGATTCAAGGTCACGAATACGTGTAACAGCACTTTATTCAGGATCATCATTTTAGAGAAAAGGTCTACGATCTTATCAAAAAAATTATTAAATATTATAATCATTAGAATTTACACTTTGTTGAAAATAAAGTTGTAACCAGTTCAAGTTTGTATGTCAATCAGTTCTTCTTGATTTTATATTCGTACTAAAAACTCGTTTTATATTGAAAATTAGTCAAGATCATTCAAAATATATGTTAGATAAATAAATAAATCTTTACTTAGTTCCTGATATTTAATGATCCGTATTAAGATCTTCCATCGGACTAACTCTACAAATGTATTTATTTCGGTAAGAAATACTTCACTTCATTCAAATTATTTTTAGTGTTTTATTTACAAGATAAACTGTTATATTCAAATTTGTTTTTCCTGTAAGAGAATGATGTATCTAAAATGATTACGAATAAGGAATAGTAATGACTTAAGATTGAAATCTAACATATTTTACACTTTCAAATTATTTCCATAATGTATATATATATATATATATATATATATATATATATATATATATATATATATATATATATATATACAGGTAACACCACATTCGCCTCATTTTTCTGCTAGAAATGAAAATTAAATAATTTTAGCGCAGTCATAGTGGGTTCTTGAGGAGCATATTCCAAAATTATTTTTGAATATACAATTGTACAAAATAAAGTACATATCAAAATTATATTTTTCTTATGGAACACCCTATATTTTTTTATATTTTTAGATACTATAGACCAAATAAAGGTAAGTTTCTGTTACACTTCCTATACCTAAAACTGATCGTTTCTGAGAAATTTTGAATATAAAAATACATATTGTAATTTAAAATTGCTTACACCTGTAACATAGAACGAGCTGCTCAAAATTAAATCTACTGGTTAGCTAAAAGGTTAATGTATACTACCACATTTTATTGAATAACTTCTTAAAGTTAAATGGAACATGTATTTAGTGGCTTATTTCGACGCAGAATTATATTCCTTTAAAACTATATTAGGGTTTATACCTATCTCTTATGCTTTTTACGCAAACGGCGTTTTTATATTTTACTTATGAATACTTTCTTTATCGTAAATGTATTGTAATGAAAATCTAAAAGCATGTTTAAAAACATTATTGAACGTTAACAAACTTAAATAGTAAAAGAATTATTATTTTAATAAATGTTCAAAGTTGTGTCCATTATTCTCAATACATAAGCGAACTCTTTTCGAAATGATTGCTGAACCCTGGATAACATATTTGGCGTTATGGAACGAAATGCTTTCCATTCGTACTTTCAATCGTTAGTGTCGTTGCGTTATTGTAAATAATATTTGAACATTCACATACAAAATAGTCGAGACTTTGTATCTAATTCATTCCTAACGAGTCTAACAAATGTTCGTGCACCATCTAGCTGCATCCAAATTCGTTGACGAAAATTTAAGCAATATTTCCATAGTATAGGCAAATTGTTCCTAATAAATCTGCCATGGCCATCGAAAAAGTATGGACCTACCATTTGCGTTCGATTACTCGCCGATTTAACACACCATCTGTGCTGGTGATCAGTTCTAAAATATTAGGATTTTCGTCACTGTAGTAGTGAAAGTTATGTCTATTAACTAATCCGTTATTATGAAAACTTGACTCATCGGTAAAAATACGTATTCAAAAAATTTTCATCATCACAAACTTCTAGAACTCATAAACAAAAATTCAGTCGTCGATCATAATCTTCTTCAGAAAGTTGTTATAAGAAAAATTTGTGTTTTAAATTAAATTGATGCTCTGTCTGCTTATTCAGTTGCTTCATGTATTTCTCGGTGACTTTTGAGGGTCTTCTACCAGAGATTCCATCACTTAATATTCATTTAATTTAGATCGATTTTTGTTAACCTAGTATAGCACATCCTGATCTTCGGAAAAGCTGCAACAAATTTTTAATGAACGCTTATTAGGATGATGCGTTAGATACTCTGATGTACCTTGACGCTATAAACAGTTTTCTTCACTGACCGATTACAAAGATCATATCAATTCGTTTCTAAATTCTCATTAACTAATGAAATGTAACAATATCGAAAAACAATTTTAAACTACTTTAAACACGATAATGGTTTGACTAACAAGTAGCGTCACTGTCAAATCATTTTTTCGAAATAATTAACGCATCTTGCAAAGCCTACTATTATTAAAAAATAGTAGGATAGGTATATCAGATAAAAGTAAATATAAAAACGCCGTTTGTAAAAGCATTAGAGATACATATGAACTAATATAGTTTTAAAGAATCTAATTCTGCGTCGAAATAAGCACTAAATATTTCCATTTAACTTTAAAAGTTATTCAATAAAATTGTTCCTAAACTTTGGACAATGTTTTCACTACTCTGTATAATTTTGAAATAAAACTTTTATATGGTAGTATACATTAACCTTTCAGCTAACCAGTAGATTTAATTTTGAGCAGCTCGTTCTATGTTACATGTAAAATATTTATAACTATCTAGGCGGTATTGTTTGTAAATTGTATTTGTGTGTTTGTTATATCATGATTATACCGAAAGGTCCAATAAACCACTACTACTACTACTACTACTATCATTTAGGTAATATGGTTTGGAGCATTATTACCAGAACCACTAGGCGGAGGTTTCTGTTTTCTTATAAACACTGTTCAAAGATTACGCCACTTTTCTTTGCAATTAGGAACTGAAATAAAAGACAAAGACAAAATTCTATAGATCATGTACTGAACGAAATCATGGTTTAGAATGTTTTTTTTTGCAGGTACCTGGCCACTGGATGCAAGTACACTGGCCTTTCTCTGCATTTTCTTCGTGGCCGATTTTACAATAAGTCGAATAGTATGCAGTACGACAAAAGTAATTTGGGAAACGTTACAATCTTTATACATGAAATTGTCTAATACTGGAGTAGCATGGCTATGTCGGTTTCGGGCCACTTTACAGTGCTGCCATGTGTCAAGGTCATGCAAGGTCATGCGATCAATGTGAGTAGATATTTCACAAGTTGAAATTTGTTCAAGTCGAGGACATATTTTTCTTAAGGTCAATGACAAACCTTGGCGGGAAATTTAAAAATATAAAAATAGAATTTCCAAGGTCATCACACATTACAATTCCTAGAATTTTCAGGGTGCTCTGCAGGGTTGTCATATTACAACTCTTAGAAATATAAAAATAGAATCGGTTTATGGTATAGTCCTAAATATGGCGCTCTCTTGAATTTTCAAATTTGCCGCTACTTCCCAGTAAAAAAATTTTTTTAACTCGATTTTGTTTTGTAAGTGGCACTTTATGTATTTCGTTCATTAATTTAACAAAAATATAAAAAAAAATTACCCTAAAATTTTTGAAAACGATAAACAGCATTTAAAACAACTTTTTTGTACTTACGTAAGCTCATAAGAAACATACATAACTTACTGAACCCATTTCAAAAATGTTAATTCGATTAGGACCCCAAATTTTCAAACTATACATGTATAGTTTAATATAAAAGTCTCAACATAAATGAAAGGAATTTAGCTTGAACGGAAACTAATATGCGAGTCAGAGGTCTAATAATTGTAACATATATCATAATTATGAGTGTTTTTTCAATCATATAAAAAAATAGACTACATTATATTTTACAAGTTTTGACTCCTTTGTTAAACTTGGCCTAAAAAATTTCAAATTTATGTGTTAATAAAAATCAGTTCTCTTTGTTTCTAGATTAATATACTAAATACAACATACAGAAATTATTTCAATTTATTATTTTGGCGCGCGCTCAAGATGTCGAATACTTTCTCACTCGCACAACGACTATCTGGTGCTCTCGCACAACGACTATCTGCTTTTCTCGCACACTGACTATTTCCTGTCTCACACGAACGCAACTATTTCACAATCGTTTTCTTTCGCTCTTGCACACGATATAGATTGACGCCTTAGGTTCATTTATAAGAAACACACAACTTACTAAACCATTCAAAATTTTAATTGGATTAGGACACTCAAATATTCAATTTTTAATGAGAGTTAAATATTATACATGTATGCTTTTAAAACCTCAATATCAATGAAAAGAATGTTGCTTCAACGGAAACGAATATGTGTTGTCAGCACTTTAATTGTACGATATATCATATAGGTGTGTTTTATTCTATCTTATATAAAAAATACTTTTACTAAATATTATAATTTTTACAAGTTTTGGCTCCTTTGTTAAAAAATAAAAGGTTGAAAAAAAATTTCAATTTGTGTTAACAAAAATCAGTTCTTCTTGTTTTTATATTCATGTACTACAAAAATTCGTTTTATATGAAAATTAGTTAACGATCATAAAAAATATATTTTAGATAAATAAATAAATCTTTTTAGGTTTAGTTCCGTGATATTTAATACCGTATTAAGCATTTTTCTCATGCGGACAACTTACACAAAGTATATTTCTTATCGGTAAAAAATGCTTCACTTCATTTCAAATTATTTTTAGTGTTTTATTTACAAGATAAACTGTTATATTCAAATTTGTTTTTCCTGTAAGAGAGAATGAGAGTGTACTCTAAAATGATTACGAATAAGGAATAGTATTGCACATGACTTAAAAGATTGAAATTACTAACATTTTACATCTTTTAAATTATTTCCATAATGTTATTATATATATTTATGTTAGAGTAACATCTTTTATTAAATAAAACAACTGAACTGCACCAAAATAAAAACTCATGGACGCATTTTTTCCTCCACATAACTTCTATATAAATAAAAATGAATCGCCAAATGCTTTGCTACGACCGCAAATCGAGATTGAGCCACTTCCGACAGTAGATGAAATTCCCATTATATCTAAGGGATTGTGATATGGATGATGATGATTTTTCTAGATACTTTGAAAAGTAAGTATACGTTACTTAATTCATGGTTTTCATTTAGCAATTTGTTTATTGGTACATACAATGCTAATCATTATATTACACTCTAGAATCACTCCAGCAACAACAGTGCTGGCAACTCCACCTCCAAAACCACCCGTACAATATGGAGGGAAAAATTTAGAGTTGATTTGGCCACCTGATGAAGAAAATTGCACCCAAGAGGAGCCTTTAACAATTCAGTAATTTAGGTTCAATCACATCGCTATTATCACTGAACATAAAGTAACCTATACCCTTCATTGGAAGTAAGATTTCCTGTAAAAGTTTGTATGTTTTTGATTCAATAACTTGGAGTATACGTACACATGAGTGGTGGGATTAGATGAAAGATAATGGAGCAATAAAGACGATATTTTTTTATAACTAGACATTTAACTTATAATTTATGAAATAAATTACTTACATAACTAAAAGAGTAGTTTTTATCAAAGAATGTAGCTCTTATTCAGATGAAATAAAACATAAAAAAATATTTGTATTTTATTTTAGTTCCCTAAATGTTACGTAAACATGTTTTTCTAAAATTTCATTATCTTATATAGTAAACCTAAAGTACTTCTGTAATCATTTAAATTACTGGATGAGCATATTCTCGAATCCGGTCCGCATGTCCATCCCAAGCAGGAATTTGAATTTGTTTCACCTTTATTGACGTTTCCTAGTATCCAATAATAAATTTTGTAGTTCTCCTCGTTTTCCCACGGTTGAAACTTATAGTTGATGTTTTGTTCTAATAATATTTCAAAATCCAAATATCGAGGCACTTGTAGTTAGCATAATATGCTGCTTTATCAATACATTCAGTTATAATAAATAAAGTTCATAAATCTGAAACCTTTACGCCATGTATTTATGCAATAAAAATTACACAATTGCATATCCTTCTATAAAACTCATCCACTTATAGATCCTGTAAAATAGCCCCCAAAAGCAAAAACATCAGAAAAAATGTTTTATTCAAATATATGATAGACCCCTAAAATTCTACAAGTAAACTTTTTGTAGAATACTTTTATCCTATAAAGAGAGTATTCTAAAAATAACATTTATTTATTTGCAATAATAAATAAACAAAAGCTTTCCGCAGTATTTGTTAATGTTGTTTTATCAGCGCAACCTATTATGATTTACAAAAATTGAACTTATAGAAAAATTTAACGTTTAATTTATTACTTAGTATTAATACACTATTCAGAAATAGCATTTAATGTGTTAATGTGATAAGAGTTTCTACATGCTGCATCACAAATCAAATTTTATGTAACTTTATATTAATACAAAACAAATTAAATTGAAACTTTTATGCAAGTTTATTTTTTAATTATGAATTATTTTTCAATCGGAATAAGAAAATGTGCAATACAAGCAAAAGAAGTAATCAATTCATGATTTGAAACGCAAAAACTATTCAGGAAAAAACAGAGGAGGTGTAATAACTTTAGGGTTAGGGAAATAATAAGTGTAACTTGATACAGCTACCTACCTAAAAGTGTAAAAAAAAATAATAAACAAATGATAGTTTTACATGTAACTTTGTTTTAAATTTAAATTGCAGCATCAGAATAAAGCAGTCATTTTGCACATTTCAAATTTAAATTATTTCTCTTCAGTGCATATATCGCCATGCATGCATGTCAGCAATACAAATTACATAACTGCATATCATTCCCATACAACCAGTGCGTTCGTAGTGAGATTTTTCCAACTTCTCTATTCATAAAATCTTCCTCAGACTTTAATGAATATTTGAAAAAAAATTTGCAGACTTAGTCCAGCCGTTCTCGAGTTTTGCACTTAGCAACACGTTTGGCGATTCATTTTTATTTATATAGAAGATATGTGGAGGAAAAAATGCGTGCATGAGTTTCTATTTTAGTGCAGTTCAGTTGTTTTATTTAATAAAAGATGTTACTCTAACTTAAATACACATAATAACATTTTGCAAATAATTTGAAAGATATAAAATATGTTAGCAATTTCAATCTTTTAAATCATGTAAAACACTATTCTTATTCATCATCATTTTAGAATACTCCATTCTCTCTTCCAGGAAAAACAATAAAAATAATTTGAAACGAAGATGTGTTTTTTTCCGATAAGAAATATAATTTGTGTAAGTTGTCCGCATGAGAAAAATGCTTAATACAGTGTTAAATATCACGGAACTAAACCTAAAAAGCTTTATTATTTATTTATCTAAAACATACTGTTTATGAACATTAACTAATTTTCATATAAAATGAATTTTTTAGTACATGAATATAAAAACAAAAAGAAGTGATTTTTATTAACACAAAAATTGAAATTTTTATACAAAGTTTTATTTTTTAACAAAGGAGCGAAAACTTGTAAAAATTATAATGTTTACTATAGGTACTTTTATATAAGATCGAATAAAACACTCGTAATTATGACATATGTTACAAGTAAAGTGCTCACAACACATATTTGTTTCCGTTGAAGTATACATGTATAATTTTTACATCTCGTTAATAATTGAAAATTTGAGTGTACTAATCAAATTAAAATTTGCAATGGTTCATTAAGTTGTGTGTTTCTTATAAATGAATCTAAGATCTCAATCTATTACATGTACAAGAACGAGATAAAACGATTGTGGAATTGTTGTATTCGTGTGAGACAAGAATGGTCAGTGTGCGAGAGAAGCAGGTAGTCGTTGTGCGAGTGAGAAAGTATTCGACAGCTTGAGCGCGCGCCAAAATAATAAATTAAAATAATTTCTGCATGTTGCATTTAGTACATTAATCTAAAAACAAAAAGAAGTGATTTTTATTAACACATAAATTTGAAATTTTTTAGGCAAAGTCTATTTTTTAACAAAGGAGTTAAAACTTGTAAAATATAATATAGTATACTGTTTTATAAGATTGAAAAAACACTCATAATTATTATACATTTATGTTACAATTATTAGACCTCTGACTCGCATATTCGTTTCCGCTCAAGCTATATTATTTTCATTTATGTTGAGACTTTTATTTTAAACTACACATGTATAACTTTTATGTCTCGTTGAAAATTGAAAATTTGGGGTCCTAATCGAATTAAAATTTTTGAAATGGGTTCAGTAAGTTATGTATGTTTCTTGTGAGCTTACGTAAGTACAAAAAAGTTGTTTTAAGTAGGGTTTATGGTTTTCAAAAATTGAATAGGTGAGTTTTAGGACCATTTTTCATATTTTTTGAAAAATTAATAAATGAAATAAATAAAGTGCCACTTATAAAACACAATCGTTTTTAAAACAATTTTTTTACTGGGAAGTAGTGGCAAATTTAAAAATTGACCTTGGTCACTTTTGGATAGATCTTATCTCCATAAACTGATTCTAGTTTTATATTTCTAAAAAATGTAATATGATTACCCTGCAGTCAATAATCTTTCAGATTGAGTACTCTATTTTTTGAGATTTCTAAGAATTGTAATGTACCATTTGACCTTGGTCAAAATATTAGCGTAGACAACAACAACCTGTCGTTCTTCTTCTTGTTTCTATAAAACGATTATATTTTTATATTTCTAAGAATTGTAATATGATACCCCTGCAGGTCATCTTGAAAATACTACTTTTTTAGATTTCTAAGAATTATAATGTGTGGTATGACCTTAAAAGTTCTATTTTTAGGTTTTTAAATTTCCCACCAAAGTTTGACCTTGACCTTAAGAAAGATATGTCCTTGGCTTGAACAGGTTTCAACTTGTCAAACACCTACTCACCTTGACCTGCGAAGAGCTTGATTCAATACAAGAACCGCTTGACCTACTTTCACGAACAGGGGTGAAAATGTCAATAAACATTGAGAATTGCGTGACTTTGAAACCGCCTCACCTTGAAAAGATCAATGAACTTTTAGCTTGAAAAAGATCAATAAACTGACAACAACGCAAAACCTGACACCGACGCATGACCTTGAGACATGCAACACTGTAAAGCGGCCCGAAACCAACATAGTTATACTACTGACCGGCTCTACACACTATAATTACAAAGGATGTCATTCCAGCATAGTCATGGCTGCTTGTGACGCAGGTGCTTGCGTTACAATAATTGAAGTTGGATACGCAGGTCGTAATAGTGATGGCGGAGTATTTAGAGCCTGCAAATGGGACGTTGGTTGCATACAAATGGAGATAGATTAAATTTACCAAATTCTTCCAGACTCAAATATGATCGAGAATGTGGGACGTTTCCATACTATTTTGTTGCACTTGCTTCATATATGATGAGACCATACCCTAAGCGAACACTTACCAATGAAAAGAGAACCTTTAATTATCGACTTAGTGGAGCGCGTAAAATGATTGAGTGTCCATTTGGTATGATTATTATAGTTTGGAGTTTTACCAACTCAATTTGGTTGTACATTAAATATCAACACGGTAAACAATATTATTCGCGGTATATGCGTTCTTCACAACTTGATCAGAAAAAAAGGAGTAATATATCCAACTCTTCGATTGGATAACGATGGAATTGGACAACTCCCTCCGAATCATATTCGTTTGGATCAAGAACCGCTAAATAATTTTCCTGCAAATTTTTGCTGCAAATAATCTGAGAGATTACCTTGCACGTTATTTTTTGCAGCCTGTAGATGCACTGCCTAAGCAGTGGAATTACTGCGTCAATGAATGACAAAGTATTATAATATCTATAAATAAAAAACAGGTACAAACACGTTTTCCGATTCCGTTAACCCTCGCTCTTCCAAAATATCTATATAAATTAGAATGCCAAAATAGGGCCAAAAATGACCCCTGCTGTTTTTATTATTAAAGGTAACAATCTGTGGTTAATATTTTAACAAACATGTTTATTGATTGAAACTGAATTAACAAACTCAAACATTTATTATAAAACAATGTTTACAGCGTGGTGTTCGCCGTCCTGGTCTATTTGGTAACGTTTGCAAATTATTGTTTCAGATTTGGTACTGTGTCCTGGACAAATAAACTTTTGCAGGAAGAACACTTTTTAGTATTCACAATCGTTGCAACGGCACTGATGACAGCGGCCGCCTTTACTGCCTCTTGGTTTTTTGTCGATTCTAAATGATCTTCCTGTACATTCGATGGCACGTACTACAGCTGTTGAAAAACCTCTTGCGTCTCTTTCTATTCTTTCAGCCCTGCGTTCAATCATTGGGAGTGACCAAATGCAACGCTGTTACAAAACATCCTAATAACTTCAACAGCACTGAATAAAATGTATTATATTTACCTAGCTCTTCCAGGAAAACTTTTCCCTTCTTCTTTTCAGAGATGTTACTCTTCCAGTTGGAGTTCTTTGCCATCCAAGTAATATAAGCGTTATAAGCTGCTATGTCCAAATAGTTCATAAAAAGTGCAAGAGGCCATCTACGAGTGCATCTACGACATGAATATTCACGAATAATTTCATCCAGTATATCAACGCCACTCTTTGTCGCGATATAATTCAAAATTATTTCAGGTGTGCACTTTTAACTTTCGTGCTCATTATGAAGAGTTGAGAGAGTCAGAACAATCTTTTTAGGTTTTGGCATGTAGGATACCAAGTAACGCCTTTTGTAAACAAAAATTGCGAGGAATAAACTGTACGATCATTTCAAATCTAGTAATGATCTAGGAATTCCTTTTTTGTTCTTTCGTAGTGTCCCTACTAATGTTAGTTGTTTGGTTAGTAAGTCCTCTGCTAGTGTTATGTCAGTGAAGAGGTTGTCAGTGGTGATATTACGTCCACTGCCATTCCAGAACTCTGACAGTGTTTTGACAACTCGTTGACCTTGGTTCTTTTCGGATACATTGCCTGTTTTTTCAGTGTAAACCTCAAAGTTGTAACAATAAAACGATTTCGCATCAGCGAGAACCCATACTTTCCAGGTTTAGTGGGTATATATACTCGAAACTGACAACGTCCACGATATGTAACAAGCTGCTCGTCAATGGTACCATAGGCAGAACAACTGAAACTTTCGCTACAGTTTTTCGTAAATATATCAGTGATATCGCGTAGAGGGGCCAATTTGTCGACAAGTTTACGCTCTAGTCGTGTTGATAAATCATCAAACCGGATGTATTGAAGAATATTAGTAAACCTTGCTCTGCTCATTGTCGTTTGATACACATGCCGATTACTTGCTGCGTTCTGTTTCCAAAATTGATCAGGGTCTTTTCGTGATTCTCGGTGACGGCCAGCAAGAAGCAAAATACCACAAAATGCCAATAACTCTTCGGAATCGATGTTCTGCCGTTGACGCTTTTGCTGTGGCTCATGACCTTCATTCCATACCTTCGTAACATCTTCATCTTTCTTATTGGTATATAATACTGTTGTTTTTATGATGTTATCAGATATAAAAAGTTTATATGCATCCAGTATTGTCGATAGCATACTGTTGTCTGTGAGGCACTCTACTTTTTGGTGCATAATATTGCGAGCAAGCGTTTTGGAAGATCGCGCTTCTGATACATATTTCCATATACCTGCTGCAACGATATTGCTTTGATCGGTGGTTTGGTTATTATTTTCTACGTTTTCACGTTCACTATCATCTAAATCGAAATCATCCTTCTCACTGTCACTTGTATTGTCAGGATATTCCTGCACATTGTCCTCATCCGCATCACTACAAAGATCATTTTTATCCTCATCATCATACCCATCATCTCTTTTTCGAGCTTCTTCAAGAGTTCTTCTTCAGTTGGAGGTTTTGTTCTTTCCCATGTCATTATTGATATCAGACACCAACGACTGATTGTTTTGAAACAACAAGACGTTACAAACTAATAAACAACACATCCACTTGTAACAAACCTTTTTGAGTTGTATTAAAATATACAATAATTTAGACAACTTCGTTCATTTTTGTGTCATGTAAATTGCATACCTTAGTGACTGGAAAAGTATACGTTTAGATGTTTTAAAGTGGGGTACCACACGCATTTCGTCTTGCACATTGAGTTCATGCGCAGACATCTATTTTGAAGTCGTTGTTGTTACGATATGAAAGCAAAAGGCGTCCATTTTTTCTCTTGATTATTTTTATTAAAAAGTGTCGTAAATTTTACGGTAAGAGCTAATTACACCTATTTTTCTTTGTCTATTATATTTATCGTTTTTAGGTACTTTCATTTTTACTTTTATTTCGTTTTTATTTTACTTTGGTTTTACTTTTATTACGTTACATTTTCCTATTACGTAATTTCATTGTATTATTACGTTTCAATTTAACGAGGATGGCGCAATAGAAGTTGTTGCTATGCTGAAAATTATAAATAAATGGTGCATTAACCCATTTAAATCAACCAAGTTTGGCTTTTTGGGATCAACGAATATCAAAACTCTGTTATATTTCCATTTCAAGATTGATTGCACAACCAAAATTGAAAGCGTGGCTTCGTCAGCACATCTTATCAGTAACATTACACCAGTGATAACCAAAATTTTAAAATACAACAGGTATTTCATTTCTAATTATTAGTTTATAAGGTATTTTTTAAGTTACTAACATTATTATTGAGATTTTCTAATTTATAACTTGACTTAAAGAGTTTATAATAAAACTTGTTATTGTTCTCAATTTTATATTTATTACATTTGCAGTTTACTTGTTTATTTACAGGTTAAAGTTACATTGTTTTGTAAAGCGAACATATCTAACCACACACACATTTTCTAATTAAAGCAAATCAAAGTTTAAGAACATGGCCCATTTAATCACTGGCTGAGCTGAAGGCACAAAATCTTCTATTTATTATTAGGAGTATAAGTAATATTAGGGGTGAAATTACCAATAACAACCGAAATAGACCCTATTAATTTTTTATTACACACTCCGCATCGTACGCTGCACTGACGCATCACACTAAAATGCAAACCGCCAGACAAGAATGAACAAGTCGCTAGGATTCTGCGCTAGAACATGCAGTGTCAGAACCGGGTCAAAAATGACCCGTTTTCAGTTTAGTTGCATATAAAATAAAATTGCAATAATTACACATGGAAAACAGCATAAATTTTATCACATAAATACATAAAAAGCATATCTAGAAGGGCACTTCGTCAAATACATTCAGTTCAAATCTACAAATGAAAAACGAAAATTTGGGTCATTTTTGACCCCATTTTGGAAGAGGGATAGTTAAAACTGCTCCCAAAATAAGTAAACGGATTCGTTGATTTATTACAAAGTATTTTTGGAAAAAAATTATGACCAGCAATTTTTTTACTTACCGGCTGTTGCTATATAGTCTTTAATTTTATTTTTTTATTTATTTGTTCGTCGATCGACACGGCTCTCGGCATTTTTTTTACTACTGTCGAATCGCAATACCACTAAAAAATGCACCTACGAATCACTTCGGCACATTGATCGCACGCAACGGGTCAATTCGCGATCGACAGGTTTGGTTTCATACGATCGGTTTCGTACAGGTTGCGTCAAAAATGGTTTGCAGTCGCACAAGTAGACATGTTATCTTAATAGGTAAAATTGTGTTCGCAACTGATTTCATTGGTTTCGTTGCGTAAATGGACGGGCCTTAGAAGTAAATTTATTAGTTTAGTGTTTATTAATTTTATAAGATGTTCGTTTTATTTCTAATACTTTAGAAACTTATTTTAAAAAGTAAGCCCAAGTTTCTTTTAAATGTATTTTTTAACTTTGCAAGTCCTGTTATTTCGCAAAATAAAGTTAAAAACTTGAAACTCCAAACTTCTAGAAAAAAATCTTTTGCCTTTTACGTACTAAATTTTAAACAATCAGGACATCAATCAGATAAAACATAAATATTGTGGAAGTAAAAGTAACAAAAATAATCGTATAAAATTTTAATGACATCTCCTGTATAAATGTTATATTGAGTTGTGAGGTTTTCTTGTGTTACCAACCATATCAAACAATAAAATAAAAGACCAAATGAATTTGTCGAAATACTAAAGCCATAACGGAAATATTCACTTCATCAATATACAATCATTTACAATTTAAAACGGATGTTTACCGTACGATGTTAAATTTTAAGTCAGCATCTCTTAATTAAACTCTAGTATTTGAAATCAATTAATTTTCACGTTCAACCATTTGCCTTGTACTTTATGCATTCAATTACATTAACGAAACATGTATGTATGTAAATGTACATTTCAATTAAAGTAAAAAATTACACAAATTAAAACAGTGCAAATACTAATTAAAACTTAAAAAACCGTTCTAAAGGTTAAAAAGGTAATTTTGATAATAAAACTGATTTTATTGAGAATTGAATAGAAAATAAGAGTGCTTTAAGGAAAAGGGATTCCGCTTACACACAAAAATGGAAACATCAAACGGAAGTTCATTTCAATCCCACCAGAAATATAATTTATAGAATGTCATTTTGTTACGCTAGTTCCATTTATGTGTAAATATTCAGGAAATGTCAGAAATAGTCAGAATGATTATTTTTCTGAACGATCAGATATACTTGCACAAAATATATTTTCGCAATGTATATTATAAATGAAAAACTGAAATAAATAACGTAACATACAATTGATAATCATTGTATGATTATTTTTGTGAATCGAGAATTGATATTTTGCAGTTAATAAACAATGAATTATGTTTTATTAACTCAAGAAGGGACAATTCCCTTGCTTTTTAATATAATGCATAATTCTTTATATAATTAAGTCATGATTTACATATCAAACAATGCATAAGACTCATACAAATTGTATATTTGAAAAGAAAAATAAAATAATCTGAGCCTCTATAATCTTATTCGAGATAATCCGTAACTTTGTATTAGTAAAGAAAGTAAATTCTACTAACCTCTGAATGAAGAATACATGTAGTAATTAATAACAAAAAACAACCGACGATGGCCACACACAAACACGCCACAAACAATGCATGTTTCAATCTAATGCAGTATTTCTTGTAAATCGTTTCCAATTCTGCTCCCTGAACTGTAACAAAACAGAATTATTAACGTATATTCCAGTAAACATGATACTCAAAGGAATTGTATCATTAGAGGATATTTCACACCATTAAGCAATGTACATACATGAAAACAATATGTGCAATGGTAGAAACTAAACTAAACACGGACTTATAATTATCTATCTAAATTGGTAAACAGTATTGTGATCGAAGTTTTCTTTCATAATGAAGGAAAATAGAATATTTGTTGTTCAATGAGGCCAAATGATTAATTTGAAATATGAAAATGTAAACTTTCACCATTATTACACCTAACTAAAATATTTAGCTTTTGGGTTTTGGGATAACAATGATAGTTATCGTCCTCAGCAGTGGTAATATCTTTTGCTTGAGATCCTTAATAAATTAAATAGTAGTAAACTGCCTTGAAGATAATAAATCAGAACACCCTCTTACGTTTGAAGAATCAGAATCACTGAAAGATATTAATAATGTTATTACACCTGCTAGACATAAGCATAAAGACAATTTAGTGGTTAGTGTTGGTACTCCCTTTCTTGCTTTTAGAACTAATGTTACAGACGGAATTGAATAAATCATAATTAATCATGGAATTAGCACTGTTTTACATTTCGATACAAGACGTAAATTACATATGAGATTTTATAGATTAGGTCAACCAGACAAATCTGTAGTAGCTGAGCATGTATAAATAATTTAAATCGTGACATTCAATTTGATAACATGGAAATATTGTCAAGACAAACGTTTACACCGTGAAGCTATTGACATTTATAAACATCCCAATAACTTTAAAAGGCAAGAACAAAATCTCTGTTTCAATTGGTTTTGGCTTCCTATAATTAAAAAAAAATTTAGCTTCAGGTATGTCTAGGTTTTCTGCTGTCTTTTTTCTAGACCTTGAAGTAAATAGTTTACCAATTATATGTTAAGTATTGTAATAATTTAACATTATATAGTTGAAATCAAAATTAAATTTAAAATTAAAAATCATGTTGAACGTACTGTAAAACAGTTACAATTATTAACAAAAAAATTTATGCTTTGTGTAAAGTAAAATGATTTTTATTGGGTGATCCACGTTACATTTAATATTTAAATTTATTTTGTATATTAAAATACGTACTTTATATTGGGTGATCCACGTTACATTTTAATATGTATGCTTTTGTAAAGGAAATGCTTTATATTGGGTAGTCCAGGTTGCAATTTAATATTCGATGAACAATTTAAATGTTTATAGAGTTTATCCGAGTCCAGTGAACACATAGAATGAACTTATTGATCGCATAAGAAATGCTTCCAATGAGATGATACCATATTCAGTGAATTTAGATCGGACCATTGTTCGGCGATGCGAGTTGTGCGTTCAGAGCAACGGTTCTCATTTTGAACAATTTCTGTAAATTTGTATGTGTGTATTTTTAATTAATGTTATTCAATGTTATGCCTCCGATTGAAATAAAATCAGTTGACTGTTGTTAAAGTCAGTGGCGTACCATTTTTTCCCGAAAAATTGGGTGGACGCAAGGACGCCACTGGTATAGGTAGAAATGTTATGACTACTCCAGAACATGCGCCATAGCGTGTTCCAAATTGAAAGCCCGTATCTCAAACCGTTTATGAAATATTACAAAAAATGTTTAAAAAAATTAGAAATTGAACACTGTATCTTGGAAACGAAACGAAAAGTTCATATAACCATATGCCCGAAAACGCTTCGTTTCCAAGATGCAGTGTTCAATTTCTAATTTTAAACATTTTTGTAATATTTAACATATATATATATATATATATATATATATATATATATATATATATATATATATATATATATATATGTCTGAAATAAAAGTTTATTTAGTTCTTCATTACAGGAAGAAATTTAGTAAGTGGTTTCTTCAATAAGAAAAGAGCAGCGAACATCATTACAATTTTTTGAAATGCAAGGTATACCCATATTCTACTCAGTTGATAGAGATGTTTTTTCTCTGTTCAATAATATAAAACTAATACTTTTACTGAACCAGTTTGTACTATGTGAAGTTTATTTTAACAGTTATTAATCTAGACACCTATAATTGCTTTTAACTGTCGAAACAATTGATTGTGCGTTAGAACAATCAAGGTAGTACGTGCACTTGAAGTAAAAAGTTACTTATTTACATTGGTTAACATCCATTTGTGAGTGAAATACGCGTTTGAAGTAAACAGAAATGGCTCATTTATACAACAGGCAACGTGCTGAAATTTTAATAATGCTCGGATATAGAGAAAGAAGGTGAACGCAGACAGAAGTTCGTAATTTGTTTAACAATTTGTACGCCGAATTTCATTACGCAATCAATTGTAAGTAAAATTTGGCACAAATTTGAAGATCCGGACTCTATTAAGGATTTACCAAAAACAGGCAGAGCTACAGTTTCAAAAAGTGAAATGTGATGTTGGCCGTCGTGGAAAATCCACGTTTCCGATAGACAAATTGCGCGAGATTGTAATACAAAAAATCCTCGGTACACAGCGTTCTAAAACAGGAAACGTTGTGAAGAAATAACCCTCCAACTTCACAAAAATATTCTGTTTACCGACAGGGCAACGTTTTGCTTAAACGGCACAGTTAATAAGCAAAACACACGATACTGGTCTTCAATATATCCTAACTGATATCCAGAAGGACACACCCAGTACCAGCAAAAAGTTAATGTGTGGGCAGGAATGATGGGAGAGATGTAGTATAGAGACGAGGGCCATCACACCAGAAGCTGTTATCAATTAACGATTGATACCCAACTTTAACGATTGAATTTACCTCGACGGAATATGGTTCCAGAAGACTGTGAATTTCGATTAATCTCATACCTTCAATGATACCTTTCCAAATCGTTTGTAGTGTCCAGTATTAATCTCGGTAACCGTTAAAACAATCTTGCTAGAGTCACTTCAAAGTTAGGTTAGTTCATTATGTTAATATTGTAGTATAGACGTACATAAAGTTAAGCTGTTTCAATTTCGATTGGTCAACTTTAACGTTGAATTTATCACTGCCAGGCTGTGAACGAGTTCAGTCAATAAGTATTCAATGTTGTAGTATCATGGATTAATCTTAACCTAAAACAATCTCTATCAAATGAGTCATTCAGATATAGGGCAGTCTATTATGTCAATAATAAAATTGCGTAACAGAGTATAACGTCACTCTCCTCACTTTTCTCCTCAACGCTAGTTCCCAGTTTTATTAAATAGTTTAATCATTGAAATGAAAACATCTCTATCAAATGAGTACAATATAGGGCTCTAATGCAAAATAAAATTGAACAGAGTATAAATACAAGTACTTCCCCTTTCCCTGACGCGTTTTCCCAGTTTTGTTAAATAGTTTTCGATATATTCAGTATTGGACATTTTAAAGAATCACCCGGTATGTAATATTATGAAAATAGTAACAACTATATTCTATTGGCACAAGTTAATTAATGTTTGTGCTTATTGAATAAAAATGTAAATATTTGCCGCCTTGTTTACTCAATTCCTTTCTGAAGTAAATTTATTTAGTGATTGATACGACACATACATCCTTAGTTAATTTTCTTACTATTCATTATCGACACAAGCTACCCTAATGGATCTGGCAATTTGAGCCAAATTGTAATTTCCAGAATATATTTTCCCTAAAAGTGCAATAAACAGGAAGTACTTAAAGTAATTAAAAGCAAACTGTAATAAAGTATTCTCCATGCTTACATTATGACTTTAAACGGCTCCCTTTAGTGAAAATTTTCTCCCTTCAGGACTTCTATTACAGTCGATCCTAACACATACTTTGTATAAACCTTGTTTTGTTTTAAAATTACAAATTTCCTGAAAGAGGTAAATCAATTTATGAAGCTTATGGTTTAGTAGTACAACACCTACAATGGCTTTTATCTCTGTTGCATTTTTACTAAACATTGCATAATTCAGTAACCGAAAAATATCGGTATTATACCTTGTATTAGTTGGGTATTTATTTTAAATATGCCTATCTACAGTACAATTATTTGTATCACTAAAATGTTGCACAAATACAGGGTGCCCAAAATGTACGGAATAATGGTTCTGCAGCCATAACCGTACATTGTATCACAAAACTTTCAAGGCAAAAGTTGTTTAACGGAATAATGCGAATATTGTGCATGTGTGAGAGAAAATATTTAGGTTGTCAATCTTGAGATATGACGTCATCGGCAGTATTTTTAAATCGTAAACCCCAAAATTTGTTTCACGCTTTTATTCCTCTTTCAATTGTCAAAACGGCAGTATAAAAATTGATATCTTACATAAGAAATTTTTTGAGAAAAAATTATTGAAATTTTGTTACCAACAAAAACACAACTCAAGTATGTCACATTCAGAGAAGTGTTAATCTATCTTTAATATTCTAATTTTTGTACAAAACCTGCTAGCTAACCCTTTGCATACAAAACATCCTTTTCTCACAAATAAAAACCATAACATTTCTGTGTATTTATGAAAGTAGTGCTAGCGCAACACTATGCTACATTTATCAGAAACGCAGAGAATCCAGATTTTCATAATGGTCGGCTATGGAGACCGTCAGAGGAGACAGCAAGAAGTCTGGGAACTTTTTAATGAAATCTATCCAAATCTAGAACCAATCACTCAATCGGCAGTTAGCAAAATGGTAAATAAATTTAGGGAAATAGGCCAGGTCAAGAATTTTTCAAAATCTAGTACACGAAACGTGGCAACAAACAAAATAGAAAATTTGGGGGATTGTTAGAGATCACAGAAAATCCACTCACTTCCACGCGTCAGCTAGCTCGAAACCACAATTTAAGTAAAGGTTCCATACACAGCATACTGAAAGGGGAAAAACGGCACCCATACAAATCTATTTACTGCAGGAATTGTCGGAAGATGACTATGACCGACGTGTGAAAGTATGTGAGTTTATGATGGAATGCATCAATAATCATCCAAACTTCTTCGACAACATACTCTTTTCGGTCAAGGCCACATTTTATTTAAATGTAAATAAACGTCGTTACTAGTCGGCTGAAAATTCCCATTGGATGATCTAACAGCATACCCAAAGATCGCAAAAAATTAATTTATGGGCAGGGATTTGCCGTGATCGCGTTATTGGTCCTTTTTTTATAAATGTCTGTATTCCAGCTTGTCAAGAATAATTTCCAAATGTTGATCTGTGGTTTCAACAAGATGGGGCACCATCTCACTACTCTCGAAATGTGCGGAGATATTTAGATGAAGTCTTTCCGAATCATTGGGTAGGTAGACGAGGGACTGTCGAATGGCCTTCACTATCTCCGGATCTTACAGCGGGCGATTTTTTCTTATGCGGTCATTTAAAATCTAAAGTGTACAGAAACAGACCCAATAATCTGGAAGCACTACAACAAAGAATAATAAACGAAGCACAATTATTACCCCTAATTCATTAAGAAATTCTATTCGTGGCTTTTATGACAGATTGGGGCATTGTGCCGTTGTTAATGGTGAACATTTTGAGCATTTGTGGCGTTAAAAACGAAATGTTCTTGTTAGAAATTTCAATTTTAGTTAGTTACCTACTTGATTTGACTTGTGTTTTTTGTGTGTAGTCAAATTTATCTTAACTTCCAATAATTTTTTTTTGCAAAAATTTTCTTATGTAAGATATCGAATTTTTTATACTGTCGTTTTGACAATTGAAAAAGGAATAAAAGCGTGAAACAAAATTATGGGTTACGATTTAAAAAAAAACTCATATCTCAAGATTGACAACCAATAGCTATTTGTGTATTAAGAGCGCGACGAAGGAGCGCGGCAATCTCTTGAAATCGACAATGAATTTACGCTCGAATTACACACAAGATTTTTTCTACAATCGAGCAGTTCACATATTTCCAAAAATTTATTTAATTTGATGAATCAAAATTAAAAGTACAGTTTTTACAATTTTTTATGGCTGAAGAAAGTCTAGATGAGTTTGAAATTGTATGTTCTGCCATTGTTACTGATTCAACAACTTGCACTTTAGATGATTCACCTTTACTCAAGATTTCCTGTGCCGTTTCAATTTTATTATTAATGCTTTCTTCAATGTATCCCTTGGCTGTAGAAGTACTTTTCCAACCTCCATGACGTTTCAGTTGGATGATATCACCTCCTCCATTGCGTACGTGCGACGAAAACTGTGGCCTGTATATCATTTATAATCTGATAAATTCAAATACTGGGCACTTTAGATGATTCACCTTTACTCAAGATTTCCTGTGCCGTTTCAATTTTATTATTAATGCTTTCTTCAATGTATTCCTCGGCTGTAGAAGAACTTTTCCAACCTCCATGACGTTTCAGTTGGATGATATCACCTCCTCCATTGCGTACGCTGACGTGCGACGAAAACTGTGGCCTGTATATAATTTATAATCTGATAAATTCAAATACTGGGCGATTTCACAAGGTATTTTTCCAATTATATTCATTCCCACCACTTGTTTAGAGCATTTTCCGTTACAATATCGTAGAAATAGACGATATGGGGTGTCATCTGATGGTCTCAACGCAACACACCTTCTGTAGAATGATAAAAAATCAAATTCTTTACTATTATTAACAGTAAAGACACGACTTTTTCTTGTTTTTGAGTCAGGAATTTTTACTATTAATAGCGAATCTTTGTCTTCAATGTCTTATATGGTCATTTACACAAGTTCATCTCGTCTACATGCACCGAAAACTCCCATAATTAATACTACCTGTCAATAAAATAGCTTATTAATATTTACAGAGTAATGAATAGTTTTATTTACCTTTTTCATTAAAAATATTTCATCTGGCGCTTCACAGAGGAATTTGAACAATTCTTCTTTGGTGAAAGTTCTTGAGTTTTTTGGTTCGTATCCTACAGATTGGCGTTTTAGGTATGCGATTAACTTCGTATATTGGCTGATGTCAATATTGTTTCTTACAGATAACACAGATCGTAGCATTGAGTACACCGATCAAAGTGTAGAGTTCATAGTTTTATCTTTTTCACTAAAGTAAGCCATCATTACATTTTCAGTGTACCTTCTAACTTTCCTTGAATTACACCATGTGATGAAGAGTTCGTACTGCTTTTCATACTTCTCCCGCGACTTTTCTGGCAATAGGTTTAATGTCGCGACTTTAGCGGCGCTTGCAATTTCAGGTGGTGTACATGAAAAATCACTACAATCATTTTCTTCTTCCATTTTTGCTGCTTCACACTCGCACACGATTATTATTTAGGAAATTTTTCATTCAAATGAAAGATGTCCTTTAGTCGTTGTCATTGGATACTCTGAGCAATGCATATTTGATTTATAGTTAATAATTGGGAGAGCGAGAGTTTTTTTTATTTAGTCGATTATAAGCGACAAAGTGACATTCCTCGAAAAATATGACGTTTGTGTTGTCAAATACGAGCGCAAATGCCTGCTTTGGATATCGATTGTAGAAAAATATTTTTCTACAACCGAGCGAAAAGTACAAATTTGCGCTTCCAAAAGAAAGCGCAAAGTTGCACTTTTCCGAGTAGTAATCTTTTTTTACTTTGTCGCTCGCTAAGCGACAAAGTAACTAAAACGCTCGCTTAGTCGCCATGGAAACCTTAATAAAGAGACGTCTAGTGTTTCTTCGATTTTTGACAAAAGTATGAGTTAAGGGTTATTTGACAGATGACGACAATTTTGTGACCAGCGCGTGATGTTAAGATCGTTTTCCTACAAGGAATATCTGGTGTGGAACACCACACTACCTTCCAACCTACAAAATGGAAATTAAAGGAAATGTAATAATTTTAATAACAATTTTTAAGAATAGTTATGCTACCTCTTTTATAATAAGTTCATTACGAAAATAAGCAACATTGTGAAAATAAAGCAGTTTTTAACAAACATTCTTACAAAAACACATGTGTAACGTAAAGTGATGCTCACGTTTTGAAATCTTAACTGTCAAATTTCAGATTACCAGTAATTATTATTTTTTACCAAACATTTTTATAAAAACACCGGTTGTAGAAAAAAGCATGTGTGTAATTCGAGCACAAAGTGCCATTGCCGCTCTCGCGAAATAGCCGCGCTCCGCTACGCCTCGCGCGCAATCTTCTCGCTCAGGGTGGCAATGTATCACGTTGCTCTCTTAATACACAAATAGCTAGTTCTGACATGCGCCCAATATGCGCATTATTTCGTCAAACAACTTTTGTACTGAAAGTTTTGTAACAAAATGTACGGTTACGGCTGCAGAACCATTATTCCATACATTTTGGGCACCCTATAATGTCAAAGTATTACTACATGCTACTATTTAAACAATTTAATCTCGTTATATTGGTAATTCTAACTTAAAATTTGAGATTTATACTGTTCTTTATCATACATACTATTTCTACTATTTTTATTATACTTGTTCTGCATAGTATCTGTGGTTTAAACAATTTATGTAAATTAAAAGTTTTATAATACATATATCAAAATAACCTACTTATACCTCAAATACAATATAATCTATAAAAGAGTTGTCAAGGCAAAATTCAATGAATAAAATGATTAAATCTACATATAGTGTTACGAAAAATTGATTGTAATCGAACACTATTCAAACTAAAGGTAATGCTGTTACATTTTCCGTGTATAGAAATGTGATTTGCTACTAGTACTTTAGAATAGTCATTCTTATTTGATTTTTAAAAACGGAAATTTGTCTGTTCTGTAGCATAAGCAAGAATAATTTTATTCTAATTCTTGTTAAAGAATGTGGAAACATCTTATAGATTTTATAATAACTATGTTTTTCATAAATAGTTATTTCAGTTACAGAATGAACAAACTCAACTAAATACAACGTGACCTAGAATTTTAACTTATTAATGCCGAGAAATATGTGCTAACTTCACCTTTAACTTGTTTAAGTAAAAACGAGGATTCTTAGACAAAAGGAATTAAAATTTTTTTCACCTAGGAATATGTTACAAAACAATTTATAACAAATTATTAGACGAGCGAAGATTATCTAGTGTTTACAGTAGTATAGCTACCAGGGACCTGGATAATTCTACGGTGTCTCCAATTTCAAGGTTATGCGTCGTTGCCTGATCACGCAGTTTATTTGCCTCTTCCAGGTGAAGACCACGCCCATAATTCATACCTTGGCTAAGAAGGGGTTCTAAGTGGAGGAGTTTTTATCTCGGGTAAGAGTAAGTTCATATCTTAGCTAAGTTGAGAGTGTTGCTCAACTAAGGCGGTTGTTATGTCAGATAAGTGCAACTTAAAAATGGTTTCATATATTGGCTAAGAGGAGGGTTTAATTCTCGGGTAAACTGAGTTCTTATCTCAGATAAAAGGGTTTGTTCATATCTTGGTTCAGGTGAGGTTCGCTTCTGTGCTAAAGTAAAGAGTTCTTATCTCGTCTAAGTGTGGGGAGTTGGTTCATACACACGATAGGATAAGGATTTTCGTGAAAACATGTGTGTCGAGTTTTAAACGGATTTACAAGTTTTTAGCATCTTTAATATCATCTACATCATTTTCAACTTGATATTTGTCTGTGCTTACTGCTTAGGCAGAAGCGTAATATATGAAAGTCATGGGTAAGTACACTTAACAGGTTGTGCTACAGCACAACCTGGATTAATCGATGGTATAACTGTAGGTTTAATCTTAATCTCCAAACTAAATCATTCCGGGAAGTATTTGCCTTACTTTGTTTATATTATTATAATCAAACGTGATATCAAGTTGTGACGTGCGTAGTTTGATTTCGCTTATTTTAATCCAAATTCACAATTTGTTTAGTAAATTTTGTGCAGTATGAATCACAATTTTACATTAAGTAAAACTTCTATGTTACACCATTGATTTTTGAATATCATCCTTATTATGTATTCTCTAATTAAATTGTACCTTTCTATTTTGTGGGTATAAATAGTCATTTTACTTTCTTATTTCTACATTGAAATTAACGTAATGACATAACTATATAAATGTCACAAAGATTTGCAGCTAGTGGTAGAATTAGAATCTAATTTTATAAGACAGCTTTTTCCTAAGAGTTTAATTTAGAAACACATACTTTAGAATTCTCTATTTAATTTTTAGCCAAATACCAAGTTAATTGTCATATAATCTAACGTACTATTCATATTGAATGAGGGCTATTATACACCTTTTCCACAAGTTAATCTCAGAAAAATGTTTTCCATATCACCCTATGTGTTCAATGTGATAAGTTAGAGGTCACATATCAAACTTATATCAAGAATTGCTTTATGATTTTTTCCTTTGCTCGATTTTTCTGTACGATTTCTGTACTGTAAAATAAATTATGGGGTCGGTTTTTACTAAAATTACCTTATTGTAATTGTTAATCCTATTATCTACACACGCAGATGTACCGTTGGCTTTGAGAACAACGAACCAGATTAGTCTTGGGTATGACTGTATCTTCAAATCTCTCATGGGTTGACCATCTTCTTTCAGCTACCAAAACAGCTGCTCGTAAAATAGGCTTTTTGTACAGATCTAAGCAGTACTTTACCTCTCGACAACTCCTTCTGCTGTATAAGGCCCAAATTCGGCCTCATCTGGAATATAATTCTCACCTTTGGGTTAGTGCTCCCCAATACGCTCTCGATATCGTTGATCGTATTCAAAAGAGAGCGATTAGGCTTATAAATGACCCGTCCTTAACTTCTCACATACAGTCCCTTGAGCATAGAAGGCTGGTTTCAGTTCTATCTTTGTATTATCGTTATTACAACGGCTATTGTGCTGGTGAATTACATTCTTTGATACCATCTCCGGCTATCTTTGCGAGACATACTCGGTTCGCTCATTCACATCATCAGTATGCAGTACAAATCTCCACTTGTACCAAACGGGCGCAATCCACATTTTTCTACACGGCTTCTAAACTCTGGAATGATCTCCCTAGTTCCTGTTTTCCTCTCACTTATGATATGAGAAAATTTAAGGTAGCTGTTCATAGGCATCTATTGGCAATTCATTATCCCTCTATCCGTCCTCCTAAGTGTTCCTGAGTGCTTTAGCACGATAGGTCTTATTTAGCCTGTTCAGGTCCACAATCAAAAAAAAAGTCTAGAATTTCACCCGGTTCACATGGTTGTCAAGGCAATGAATTTATGATCACTAATTATATACACCAACCTACTGCCTCTTTGCACAAGTGAAGCTGTAATATTGGACATAGTGATTTTAATTGAACTATTCGATTATTTGTGTCCGTTGTACAGATTACTTAAAATATTGAATGTTGATTAAATAAACCAATTCTTTTCATAAAATTTACTGACTTGTATATGTTCTATACCCAGATGTGTGTGTCACTTGTACCGTTTTACTTATTTGCTGTCAGTTTGCATTGGAAAAATATGAGTAATGCTGAACTTATGACTGTCGTTGGTGTTTCCACGCCAGTTAGATTTATTTATAAAGAACTAATGTAAATTCTACTTTATTTGTATTTATCATTCATTTAGGGTAGAGGATTTGTGTTATTTATTATTAACTTTACATACATGAAGTTTTACATAATGATCGGTTTGTATAAGGTAAAGTTGCTGACTCTGCTTAATTTAGTACTTACACCCTTGAGCTTAACGGTCTACGTTTCTTTCAGTTTTACTTATAATTATTGTGTTTAGTAAAAAATAACATTTACAAATACCAAATACCGTGATGAATTAAATTTTCAGTGATATATTTTTGATGTCTCGTTTTTTAAATTAATATTCGTGGTATAATCTACCATTTAGATTAATTTGTATGTTATTGCATGAAACAACTTGGATAACTTTAATTTATTTTTTTATGTGTATATGTGGATACTTATTTCCTTGTTTTGATTTACTTGTGTTTTTATATATGTGCTAATTAAAATTTTGTGTTTGAGCTTCCTTCTGTCTTTAGTCCTTTTTGAATTTTTAGAAATCGAATAACATTTCCGATCTTTTTTTTTTCGCTTTTGGATTTTCTCTATTATTGTAACTGCCACCTCGATACAATGTGGTAAGGTGTAAGGCGGATTTCTACTATTTTTAATCATAAACCCGTGAAAACTGGATTTTACATTTTCCACTCATTTTTGTAAAGAATCCTACGTTCTTTAATCCTATGGTTTAAGGCGTTTCTACAGTTCAGCTAGATTTTATACACATGTGATTAACCGGGGTAAAGACATACATATCCTACTTATTTTACTTATTTCTTAGTCAAGATAAGGGGCAAACTGGTAAGTTAATTATTATTGTCGAACACATGGAATTACTATCACGAAGATTTTGAAATAATATCCATTAAGAGCGATACACACTACTTATGTATTGGATTCAAATTCAATATATATATATATATATATATATATATATATATATATATATATATATATATATATATATATATGCCGCCCGAGAACATCGCGAATTCTGACGAAACTAACATAACTGATGATCCGGAAAATGTAAGTCATTTGTAAGAGAGGATCCAAAAGAGCAAACAGAACGATGGACTCCAGCAAAAACAGCATTTAACCCTACTAAAACACATTTAAACCCTACTTGGATTGAAAATCTCACTGAGGGTTCTCTTTACAATAGAACTAAGTCGGGGTGGGTCGCCGCTGTAGTAAATAAATATTATTATTATTACAAATTATTTCCGAAATTTGGAAGAATCAAAAATAATTATTGGTGATAATTTAGCCATGTTTCAATCAATGTCCTGCAACAGTGTAAGAAGCACAACATCGATTATGTTTTGTTACCACCAAATTTCACACA
This sequence comes from Vesta saturnalis, assembly GCA_036346205.1. Lineage (NCBI taxonomy): Eukaryota > Metazoa > Arthropoda > Insecta > Coleoptera > Lampyridae > Vesta > Vesta saturnalis. The sequence goes on from JARFJB010001795.1 coordinate 3,207,914, forward strand.
CATTCGATCCTGAACACGTGCTACTAAAGATACATGATTTTCAATCTAATGGTGATAAGGCAAATTGGGTGACCACATTGAAAGATTTCCGTCGAGAATCCAATCAAGAAGAAGCCTCCACATCCACACCAAAACAACGGGACAAAAAATAGATGTACTGCAAGTGAAAGAGCATTTCACAATGGTTGATTTTTTTTCCATGTAAATCAGTGAGTGCAACGATTCCAGATGGTAGCTAAAATGAGTCGACTGACGATGAGGACGTAAAGTCGAATGTGTCTAGTAAAAAATCAACTGAAGGTGATAAAATTCAGCAGGAGACTGAAAACGATGATGATGAAGAAGGGGAAATTAACTTGGAAGATCATGAATGTTCTATTATCCAAACGGGAATGTTCGTGCTTGATAATTTGGTATACTTAAAGAAAAACTTCAAATTGTATGTCGGTGGCGTAACGGACATCATTGATAAGAAGTCTGGCATGTGCCATGTGAATTTCCTTAGAAAAGTTTCATACGAGAAAATGGGCCCCTTTTTTATATATCCAAATATAAAAGATGTAAGTAGGTGGAAAAATCGAAAATTGTAAAAGTTTTGAACCGAGTTGAATCTTTGAGGCGTAACACAGTCAAATTTCCTGTTTTGAAACCCGCAAAAGATGTGAACTAAGGTGACATGTTAAAGTTTTAAAGAGTTTTATACATGTATATATATATATATATATATATATATATATATATATATATATATATATATATATATATATACAGGGTGATTCAGTTTTATTTGGGGAAACTTAAATAGTGTATTTATTCTACCAACCAAACTGACGAAAAAACTTCACATAAACATATATCCAAAAATGTTTTGTTTTCGAGCTATAGCTTGTTGAAAATTTATATAATGAAATATTACGTTAAAGCCAAATTCATCATTTAATAATATTACATTAATTAGCCAATAAGATTAAAGCGGCTGGTAGTCAAAACAAAAATAGAACACTCAGTTATGAATTAGTTCAAAACAAAAACAAAACACCCAGTTGTCAATATAAGTGTTACTATTTGCAATTATGCCACGAAAGTTTAGCAATGAAGAATATGCAGATATTTTTACAGATACGCACCGAAGTTTTCGTGAATTGGTTATTTGTAATAATGATGACCAGTACAGGAACAACAATCTAATGCTCAGAAGAAATGGTAATCGAATTCTGCAATTATTCGACGTTAACCGTCGACTAGTACTCGTAGAGAGGCTCAACAACTGCAAATTTCGCAATCACGGGTATGGCGTACTTTACATGCAGATTATAGGAGATCTTATCATTTACAACCCGTTCACAATTTACACCCGGGAGATGCAGCAAAAAGGTTAATTTTCTGCGAGTGGCTTTTACAGGAAGCGGAAAACAATCACGAATTTTTACATAAAATGCTGTGGACAGACGAAGCTTCATTTACCAGAACTGGAGTGGTTAATTATAATCTTCATATCTGGGCATATGACAATACACACGAAATTCGACCACATTCTTTTCAGAATGAATTTAGGATGAATATCTGGTTGGGAATTTTACATAATAATGTTTGTGGGCCTCACTTCTTGCCTCCAAGATTAAACTCCGAATTATTTTACGAGTTTCTTAACAATATCTTAAACGATTTGCTGGAGAAATGGTAGCTGGATTCAATTGGATGGCGCTCCAGCTCATTATGGATTAATAGTGCGACAATGGATAAGCACTAATTATCCACAACGTTGGATTGGGCGTTTAGGACCAGTACTGTGGGCTCCAAGATCGCCAGATCTGAACCCGTTAGACTTATATGTGTGGGATACGTTAAAAGATAAAGTGTATGCGACACCTGTCAATTCAAGAGAACAGTTAATTTTAAGAATAGAAGAAGCTTGCAATGAAATGCGACAAAATCCGTTACAAATAACCCACGTGATTGATTCAATGATTCGCCGTTACAGAAAATGTATTGACGTTAATAGATTTCAATTTGAACAACTTCTTTAATAAAATTATTTTGTTGTTAAAGATTAATTTTACTTTAATTACTTTACATGTTATTAAATGATTAATTTGGTTTTAATGTAATATTTCATTATAAAAACTTTCAAGAAGCTATAGCTCGAAAACGAAACATTTTTGGATATATGTTTATACGAAGTTTTTTCGCCAGTTTGGTTGGTAGAATACAGTATTTAAGTTTCCCCAAATAAAACGGAATCACCCTGTATATATATATATATATATATATATATATATATATATATATATATATATATATATATATATATATATATATATATATATATATATATATATATATATATATATTGAGATGGTTAGATATAAGATTAATACTGGGACTAGAGCAAATAAGCTTGTATTCTTTATAGTGGGCAAATTGAGATAGAATAGAGTATATTTACATTGCATTTTATAAAGTAAAGTATTAGACGAGTGAAAGTAATTTGATTTAACGAAACAGGCTTGGTGGAATTTGCACAAGTTTGTTTAATCATAAAAAGCAATGGGCTATATAAGAAGCTGTGAGGAAGGTCAGAGGAGGTATATTTGTGAGTACGATTAAGTTTGTAGAACATATTTCAATAAACTCACAGTTTATTCAAAGTATTTTGGCATTTTAGAAACCTTACAGATGTTTATCACACGGGGTAGGTTTATAATAATATGTAAAACATGCATCGAGTTAGTTACAATGCAGGAAAGATTTAAATTTTAAGAAAGGGTTATGGTGCGGACACGGTTTAGTTTTCACTCACAGACATAGTGTACAAAGTGCAGGAGAAGCGGTAGTGCGTTGTAAACATTAAAGAGAACATAAACAACATTTTTACATTTGGATAGTCAACTTAAAAATACTTTTTGTGTACAAATTCTGTAGAAGTGTGTTTAACAATATGGATTTTTGAATTGACAAAGTTTTAGACAATACAATAAAAGTGAACAGTATTGATATTAGAGACAGTTATAACAACATCTTAGAATAACATTTTAAGTAGTTTGGACGTTGTAAACGAAAATTATGAATATAAAAAAGATAGGTTAAGTTTTAATTTTAAGGTTTTTGCAAATTTGTAGTTTTTATAGGATAATTTAAGCTTAAAATAAATTATAAGAGTAATTAATAGGAGGTTTCCCTCGTTTTTATAAACATAAAACTATAAAAATGGGGTTAACTACATAAATTTCTAATTTAAAAAAGAATTTTCCGTTAGAATTAAGTTATAGGAGTTTAAATAAATGTGTCCTAATACAGTTTTTTGTGTAGATTACGAATATGCATTTAGTTTAGGTGTAGAATTTAGAGTTTCTTAGATACAAGTAAATTTAAATTATAATGTCAAATGGCACAATGTTGAAGCAATATAGGGATCGCGAGGTATCGTTTTGTGCGGAATTCTGCACAGATTGCAATTCTGTTATTAAAAAGTAAATCCGAATTATTTTAAGAAATTTATGGCATAATTTGTATTTTAGTTAAGTTTTCAATTTTGTTTAAACCAATCAGAGGCTTGGTTACTTTGTTTGTATGGTAAAAAAAAAGTTGAAATTTTTGTAGCTAACAGAATAGTATAAAAGGAATTGCTCTGATTTCTCACTCTCTTACTATTTTTAATTTTTATGACTAAAAAGTCAAAGTGTCAATAGTGTTAGAGTTAACATGTAAGTTTTAAGTTACGTTATTATCGGAAATTTTGAAACGCGGTTAGTGAAGAGTCGAGACATCAGTAACAATTGTTTTTAACCTACGATAAAATTTAAAAGTTAGGTTACCGACATAATTCTCAATTCTAATAAATTTTGTTTCGGTTCAAATTACGTGTTCAAATTTCGGTTGATGTGTATTTGTTTTTGTTTACTTTTTGTCGTGAATAAAATTATTCAGTTCTCTGAATTGATATTTATTTTTCTGAAACGACGAATTTTCATAACGGGATCTAAAACAAAAGTGAAATTGAATTAAAGTTATATGAACTTAATATAAAATTTTAAATCGAAAATTTTTATAAACATTTAAACCAACAGTTAAATAAAATACAATTTAAAACACAGTGCTTAGTCGAAGCTATTTAAGCAATTTTACGTAACATCGCAATTACCACCAAGAAAAGTCGTTCTTCAACAAAATGTATATTGGATGAAGTATGGAAATATATGCAGCACCACTTTGAACAACAGACCAGTATCATCGACCACATATGGGTAGAAGTCTACCCAAGATTAATATGGAACCATCCAAATGAAAACATCTTTTGGGAATATGCAGATACACATGTGAGTGAGATTTTAATTATCATAACCCATTAAATTGTTTCCATTATTCTTGTAATTTCCTGTATTTATGTTTATTATTTATATGTGTATATGTTTGTGCAACAACATGGTATAAACATCTGTAAAGTGAATGAACCATTATTACTACAACGTTTCAATTTAAATTACAACATAATTAAACTCACATATTTAAGATTTTTTCTATTTGACATTTTTGACAGGCTGCATTTTAATTCAGTTAGGACGCTACGCATGCGTTATTGTGCAGGTTTAACTAAGGTCTGTTTCACATACCATCCATTTAGTATAATTTGGAATTTATTTAACAAAAAACATTTCATGATTTCACGGTTACATTTAAATGTAATTAAGTTTACATCAAAGATTAAATTATGTTTATTTCATTTGCCAACAAATAAGCGTAAAGGCTTATTGAACTCTATCCCCAATTATGAGGTGTATGAGCTAGTTCGGTGCATAACAATATATTAATTAAAATTCACCCAGTATATTTGAATATATATATATATATATATATATATATATATATATATATATATATATATATATATATATAAACTAAAATGCGAAAATCGCCCGAATTCATCCCGAGTTACGGTGCGTGTCAACTATAAATAATGCATATCGCTCTATACACGGTTCTACAAATGGATTATTTCTATATTAAACTTAACATACTGTGAAACAACATGAAATTATTTCCTGATAAGCCTCCTAAAACAAGATTTACACATTATAATCGATTTATTATTAGTCCATAATCCCATAAGATCCCGATTTATTAAAACGTTCATGTAGATTTAGAAAATTTGATGGCTAAATACAAGTTTTAATGTTTAAACACGACCTACACTATTTTGGAATAATGATAATCTTTGTACGTACGACACATATAAGAGATGCTAAATATTCGGTTAAAAGCTTGATAAACATTAATTATATAAAGAAGATTAAGGGTTTGTCACTAATTACATGTAATTTATTACATCCATTACCAGTAAATAAAGATTAATTTGAAATTATGATTAGGGTAATGTATAATCTTTTTAATTTGAGTATTTCACCAACTACTCATGCAGTAACATTATGTGGATTTTACTTAAAAAATTGTATAACGTTACTTCATTCAATGCGGTTTCGTAATCATATTTTATTCTTGTACCTATAACAAATGTGTTAAATAAGATAAGACACGCATTAGAGGGTGGTAAATGTTTTTCGTTCAAAGATCATTAAAGTAATATTATCACTTATTTGTTGAAGTACATTTCCTTTAAGCAAATTTAAAAATAACTGCTATAGAATTCTTCGCTTTATCTCCTAATATTGAAAGCTGATTAATTAAACCACGATTTCAGCAGTATTAGCAAAAAGACCTTCAGTCATGAGATTTGTAGAACTCACTTAATTTATCGATTGCTTCAGTTAATACTTGAGATGATATGATTCATTATTTGTTATCATGACATCACTTCTTTTTCTACCTTATATCCAATTTTAACGTAATATTAAAAAAAATTGAATAAGCTAAAGTAACAAAAAAACAAATCAAATCATAATTATTTCGAATAATTTTCTTTGGGTTTTTAATGGTGTGTATTTTTATATTTATACACATCTGTAAGTTTCCTAATAGTTACAGTTATCGTCCACACTAATATGTTTAAGAATTTTTGAAGATGTAAATTTATGAAGTATGAAGAAGATGAAGACGAAAACCTATTAATATTATTATTTATATATATTATTTATATTAATATAAATATTAATAAAACAGTTTAATAATCGTATAAAGCCACTGAATTGAAATAAAACACAAATGTGTTAAAGAAAATCCACAATATATTGAAACAAATCCACAATTTTCCACGAACCTAGCTGGCATCGTCAGGGTTGACAAGAAATTGACATTTAACATTGACAGCTACTTGATATAATTTAAATATTTGAACAGCCAATATTGTGACTATTTCTTGTATGAATGTGTATAACAATTTAAGAAAGCTCACAATATAGTATATTGAGTATCAAGAACAGTAAGGGACGTTTACCGATCGAGGCCATGTTTGGAAGCTAAGCGATAGCGAAGCCTCCAATTTGGCCGGAGACCGGTACAACCCTTAATGTTCGTGATGCTCATACTGTTTTTTGCACTATTGTATTAAATTTACCACAATTGAAATTATTGAATATCTACTGAATAAATGAAAAGTAAAAAGTGACGTATACCTATATAATTTTACGTTGGTAAGTGAAAGACGTCGGTAAGTAAAATACTTACCGACGAGTTAGGCCTCGCAACCAGTAAACATATCCTACTGTCTTGGAAATAGATATGGTAAATAAACGAAAAAGCTCAATTGTGCAAAAAAAATATTAATTTAGAAGACAGCCCAGAAGTGGAGAATTTCCTAGATTTATCTCTTCCCTGACTACTTTATACTGAGGGTATATTAAATGTCTTTTTATTTCAAGATCTATTATGAACAGATTCCACGTAATTAGGGTTTCAAGCATTAAACTGTATAAAGCCAACTATGGAATCTAATTTTAATAAAGATATCTACATCCTTAAAAAATTAAATATTATTAAACTGCTTTGAAGATGACATCATCTAATGGTCGAAGGCTAACTTGAAGATATTACAACTACTGAGGACAATAACTGTAATTGTTATCGAAACTTATAGATTTGTACTGGGCCGGTGCTAGGCCGGTGCAATGGGTGCCACTGCACCGGGCGGCAAACTGTAGGGACGGCATTTTGACTGTCAGAACGCATACTCTTTGTGACATATTTTATTTAGGAATATATGTAAGAAAAAATGCTGCTTTCAAATTTTCTTAAACTTAAAAAAATACACAGGTACATTTTGGATAGCTGGAAAATAACTGATTTGCATAGAATACTTAGTACGTCAGTCATTTTTGGTCCCATGTAATAAAAAAATACAAAATAAAAGGTTTTTACAAGGGTTATATTATAGGTCCAGAATGTCAGCATTGGAATTGAAAATTCATATACGTGTGTGTTTTGCTGCTCCATTACAAAAGTCTAAATTAGACCGTATCGAGTTAACAAAGCACTGGAATACTATTGGAAAAGAAAAATTCTAAATGATAATAATTGTGGATAATCGAAATGCAACGATATTTTATCGAATTAGTGAGTGAATTTATGTAATTTACAAGACTAGTTGAGGTTAACATATTTAGAAATAAGGTTATTGAAAAAGGAAGACGAAATCGAAAATCAAATTCAAACGAATGGCATAATAAATAAGGTTACTATGGTTTCTTCGTCAATAAAATATTTTTTCTTTGCTATTATATTATGCGTTACGTTTCGGGAAAGCTATAAATTATCAGTTCCATCTTCAGACATTAATAATATAAAAATTGACATTATTTGGTTGTAACCGTCTACAAATATTAAACATAGTAATATAGTGCAAAAATTTTTTTTTTTAAGTGTAAAGATTAACTTACCTAAATACAATGTGTTGAAAGGTTTATATGCAAAATTTTAAACTTTTTAACAGTAAGGTTCATAAGTAATTAATACAACGAGAAAGTTTGGCAAAACTATCTTGCAACGTTGTAACCCTAAAAATTAAGAAGGTTGAAGAATTTTCTATTTTAGTGTAATTTTTAGTAATTACTGTTATTACAGGGAAAGCATGAACCCCCATATTATGGCGAAAATAATACGTTAATGAAGTATTAAACAATCAAAAGGTTATGGAAAACGTACCAATTATTAATCACTGCCGAAAGGTAAAAGTGAAAATTCTTTTACATTGTAATACCAACTTAACCTAGTCAAGTAGTACTAACCTAATATTCTAAATAACCTATTATTCCAATACCTTTGAGAACAAATTATTTGTAATTTTTATTTAAGTTAAGATATATACTACTTAAGTTATTTACATCATTTTTGTGATTGACTGTATTATGTTTTTGGGTATAGAACATTTCTATAAATAATCTTTTATATAGGTTACTCTCATATGCTAGAATCTGTTTATTATTGAAATTAAAAGAATGACCGTATTGAAATGATGGTTGCACAAAGCAGCATTACTACGTTTATTTTTAATTGAATAAATGTGTTGATTAATTCGTTTCTTAATAAATTGTGAAGTTTGTCCAATGTATGATTTGGAGCAATTATTGCAATCAATTTTGTAAACTAAGTTAGATTTATCATCTATCGGTACTTTTGTTTTAAGTTTGGTGTGGAACTTATTAATTTCTTTTAATATTTTCACCACTCTCCAAAAACAAACTATTAAACTCGTTAAATTGAAAAATAGAAAACTATTTTTATTAAATTGCCGGAAAAAGAGCATAATTCCACCGTTCCTCAACTTTAAATTTAAAACAACAATGGAAACCACAATACACAAATTGGTAAAGCTTACTTAAAAGTCCAACAACAAATTCTAAACCTAATAATCCAAGATACCCATGAGGTTCAACGAAAACTTTAGAAAATTATTAATAACAATAAAAAGGATATCTGGTCTACACATAATCAAGAAATCAGCACTCAATTCTTCCAATCACAACAAAGAAGCACTTTTTAAAAAATTATAAAGAAAAACATCCAAAAACTAAGTAAGTTAGTCAATAAAAACCACCTGTTGATCCTAAAATCAACCCCAATTGGATGACTAATTTAAGTAACGTGCATACACCAAAAATGTACAGTTTATCTTACTACAACACCCAAAAACTACACTTATCAATAACAAAATCCCTGTTCCACAAATTTTGGCGGATACCGAACATATAATTAAGAACTTAGATGCAGAAACTGGAAATGAAATTCGAAACCAAACCGTCCATTTAATCACTAACCACCTTAAATCTAACAAAAATAAAAACCACTCAAATAATAATCACATTCACAGATACATTAAAGAAATTAAAAATTTCATTAAAAATAATCCTGACCTAATAATTACCAAATACGATAAAGCCAACAAAACTGTTATCCTTCCAGTCACTACTTATGAAGAAAAAATAGCTTCACTACTTAATGGTCCAACCACCTATACCAAACTTGATCACGAACCAACCTATAAAATTGAAAAAAATGTGAATGAGATTATTCTAAAATGTAGAAAAGAAAAACAGATTGACGAAAGCACATATAAGTCTTTGAAATGTAACAATTCGGTGTCACCCAAAATTTATGGTTTACCTAAGCTACATAAAGCAAATATGCCACTAAGACCTATCGTTAGCAATACACAGACCCAAACGTATAAACTCTCAAAATATTTAACTAACATTCTACATAACGTTACGGGCAAGTCACCTTTTCACACCAAGGATTCTTGGGTGTTCCATAAATTTATCAAAAACATTATGTACCAAAAAACTTCAAATTTATTAGTCTTGATATTCAATCTTTATTTACTAACATTCCAACAGATTTAGCAATACAGTGTATTAAAGATACGTGGAACAAAATTACAAAATTTACTGGTCTTTCAAAAGACAATTTCATTGAAGCAGCTGAATTAGTTCTTAATTCTACCTACTTTCAATATAAAAACGCTTTCTATAAACAAACTTTTGGCACTGCCATGGGTAGCCCTTTATCTTCTATTATTACTGACCTGGTGATGGAACATATTGAAAACCAAATCTTAGACAACTACTTTTGGAATGATAAAACCAATTTTTATAAACGGTACGTTGATGACTGTATACTTTTAATGAAGCAAAATGACATTAATATTTTAGTCGCTCACTTTAATAGTTTTCACCCTAGAATTCAGTTTACAGTTGAAAATGACCATAAACTTAATTTTTTAGATATCACTTCAATTAATAATTTACATACACAATTTGGACCCGACAACCTTCAAAAAATTAAAAATGCTTTAATAAAAAACAACTTTCCTCCAAGTTTTATCGACAAACACATAAAGAAACGTATTTACTGAATTTATAATAAACACAAGTTTAAAAATGTTGACAAGAATGTTAACAAAAAATATTTTTCCTTACCACATGTTGCTAACGTTACAACGAAAATTAGACAAATTATTCTTAACAAAACTCAACATAAAAACCACATTTCATTAAAAAATTTCAATATAATTAATAATTTCCACACCAAACTTAAAACAAAAGTACCAATAGATGATAAATCAAACTTAGTTTACAAATTTGATTGCAATAATTACCCCAAATCATACATTGGACAAACATCACAATTTATTAAGAAACGAATTAATCAACACATTTATTCAATTAAAAATAATCGTAGTGATACTGCTTTGTGCAACCATCATGTACAATACGGTCCTTCTTTTGATTTCAATAATAAACAGATTCTAGCATATAAGAGTAACCTATATAAAAGATTATTTGTAGAAATGATCTATACCCAAAAACATAAAACAGGCAATCACAAAAATGATATAAATAGCTTAAGTAGTATATATCTTAACTGAATTAAAAATTACTAATTCGTTCTTAAAGGTATTGGAATAACAGGTTATTTAGAATGTTAGGTTAGCACTACTTGCCTAGGTTAAGTTGGTATTACAATGTTGTAAAAGAATTTTCACTTTTTACCTTTTGACAGTGATTAATAATTGGTACACGTCTTCCATAACTTTTTGATTATTTAATACTTCATTAACGTTTTATTTTCGCCATAATATGGGGGTTCATGCTTTCCCCGTAATAACGGCAATTACTAAAAATTACACTAAAATTGAAAATTCTTCAACTTCTTAATTTTTAGGGTTACAACATTGCAAGAAAGTTTTCCCAAACTTTCTACACGTTTGTATTAATTACTTTTAAATCTTACTGTTAAAAAGTTTAAAATTTTGCTTATAAACCTTTCAACACATTATGTTTAGGTAAGTTAATCTTTACATTTAAAAAAAAATTGCACTATATTACTATGTTTAATATTTGTATACGATGGTTGTAACCAAATAATTTTTATATTGTTAATGGCTGAAGATGGGAACTGATAATTTATAGCTTTCCCGAAACGTAACGCATAATATAATAAAGAAAAAATATTTTATTGACGAAGGAACCATAGCAACCTTATTTATTATGACATTCGTTTGAATTTGATTTTCGATTTCTTCTTCCTTTTTCAATAAGAACTGTGTTACCATGAAAAATATGCCAACAATACTTTAGAGTAAATGATATACAGTTCATAAATATTTTACAGTTTCGGTAAAATTTTTCACTATATCTCCAATACTGCACGGAAAAGGGCCGATCCTACGAGGTGCTGAACCGAGTGAAAACCCTTACCGCTGTGCAAGATGGAGAGAATAGAGGAATTGTTTGCACGAATTGAGGAGAGATTAAATAATATGGATGAAAATTTAGCTAGGGAAGCAAAAAAAAAATAAAGAAGAGAATAAACAATTAAAAGAGAGAATTATAAAACTCTACCGAAGAATTGAAGTGCTGTAAAAAGAAATAAAAAAGAAAAATTTAGTGGTTTGGTAAAGAATCCGGAGGGGAAGTAATAGTACAACGAAAGGTGAGTGAAGTATTAAAAACAATTGGAGTTAATGTTGATGTACACACAGATCTTGAAGAAATAAGAAGGACTGGAAAATACAATCAGAGCAATTATAACAAGTCTGGCCGATGGACTTCGGCACAACACTTTCTCGTATAAGGAAACTAACCCCGGATAACTTACAATATAATAAGATATACTGATATACAACATTTTTAGATATTTAAATATTATGAGAAATTAACTTCAAAATACTTTAAATTTGTTTTTTGAAACTTTGATATAAAATATTAAAAAACTTTAAAAAATAATTTTTTTTGTTATTTTCGGCAAAGCCGGAAGCGCTAATTTCAATATAGTAGTTTATCAGAAGCATAGTTGGGATTGAAATTTTCAAATTTAATAATTTCTAACTCGGGTCCTGAATAAACTAGAGAAATTTCATAAGGCTCATTATATTTTAGTTATATATTTTGAAAGAAGGGCAAATCTAACCCCGTAATTAAGGGGTTAAACATTCACAAACCGTTCGAAAGCTTGTACTTTTCTTTACAAGTTGCGATTTTCAAATTGAAAGTAGGTTTTATGGTTTTTAACGACAGCGGAAGTGCCAAGATGTACTAAAAATCTCCATATTGGCCGCCATTTTGAATGAAAATTTAAAAAAAAAATTTGTTTCTTCAGAGTTTAGGGTTACTAACTTTTCACCAAAGATAGACTTTCTGGCTCTGGTTTTGGAAATGCACCCCCAAAAAAACACCCTCATTTCATCCCCCATTAATTGTAAAGTAGACTTGAAGAATTTGGTATGAAGATGAATTTAGTGAAAATGACGGTTATGACAGTAAATGATCAAAACATTAAAATTAAATGGAACAGAAACAGATACAACAATTGAGTACGGTTAAATATTTAGGAAGTAATAACGAAAATACTGGTAGACATGATGTAGAAGTATACAACAGAGGTAAAGGGCACTAAATACCCATCACGCATTAAGTAATACCTGTCTAAATAAAGTACAAACAACAACCAAATTAAAAGTATACAGAGTTGTATTCCGACCAATACTAACTTTTGGAAGTGAGTCTTGGATACTGACACAAAGGCAGAAGAGTATGTTACAAGCAGCGGAAATGTAACATCTACGACGCACGCGGGGCGTAACGAAAAAGGACAAATTAAGAAATATTCAAATACCTAGATATAATGTCATTATTGGAACATGTAGAAGAAAAACATCTAAGTTCGTGGGGACACCTGCACAGTATGAGGGAGACAAGGCCGGTGAAAAATGTGTAGGAGGCAAAAATGATTAATAAAAGAACAAGAGGCAGGCCGAGGAAGACGTGATAGGGGAAATATTGGAAAAAAAGGTACTACATCGGTAGATGCTAAATCAAGAGCGAAAAACAAGAAGGAATGAACTAAATTTATTTATAGATTATGTGCTTTGTATGCCACACATTATTTTTGGTATATCTGACTTATTGATTATATATATATATATATATATATATATATATATATATATATATATATATATATACATTATAGGTCCCAATCCGAATTTCATTTTATTCAGTAATTGGTAATGCATCTTCAATTACCATTCGAGCTAGCTGTTGTACTATGGACTATTTAATAAATATACGTAGTGAGTAAAAAGTCTGAAATAATGGCTGTAAAATTCAGACTATTGACTTTTGAGAAAATTTCAAAAACAGGTCAACTGTTATTTTTAATTGCATATTTACTGGTGCTATAATAAAATATACAGGGTGATCCATCTAAGAATGATGATGTCACTGTCAACTTTTTAAATTTCCCAATTTTTATTAGTTAGTCTAAATGATGGTATAAAAATTTTCTCACTTTCATAAGAAAATTTTTGAAATTAGATTTGAAAATAAAAAAAAAATGCTGTTTTAACTTTAACGTTTGCTACAATAATAATATAATTTAACTAAAAAATTAAGAAAATAAGTGAAAATTAAAACAAACAAAACCGTCTCAAAGCAAATGTTCAAAAGTCCTCCCGCAACTTTTGACAATACCCCAGTGAACTTTGAAGCTAATGTAGCAAGTTTTGAAGAGTATTCGTTTGTATCCCTTTAATTGTCAGTCTTATCCGTTCTTTTAATTGTTCCAAATGGTCTGGCATCTCTCGGTAAACTTGACTTTTCACATACCCCCACAAAAAATCGAGACGTGTGAGATTAGGAGACCTTGCGGGCTACTCCACTGAACCTCTTCGTCGAATCCATCTATTGGGAAAAACATCATTCAAGTATTGCTAAACTAGTCTTGCATAAATGCGGTGGTGCTCCATCTTATTGATACCACAACGTATTATTGGGAATGTCAGGATTCTCCTGATTTGGAAAAATAACGACTAACGCAGGAATTAATTCGTTTTCTAAAATTTCTCGGTACGTTGGCCCAGTTAAGTTACCGTAAAAAAATATGGACCTTTTATCCTGTCACCAACAATTCCCGCCCATACGTTTAATTTCTGGAATATTGTGTTTTTTGCCCACGATACCAGTGAGGATTTGCGGGTGCCCAATATCTACCATTTTGTCTGTTGACTGTGCCATTCAAATAGAATGATGCCTCGTCAGAAAATAATATCATTCTTAACTTTCCAGGATTCTAGTGTAATATACTCATCATAGTTTCACAGAATTTCATTCGATGGTCGGGATCGTCTTCATGTAATTCTTGCAGTAAAATAATACGGTGCCACTTTTGTTTCTTCACTTGATTTACCGCCGATTTTGACTAATATGATGATCCGCAGCAATAGCACGAGTTGTTTCATGTGGATTTTCGTGCAAATCCAGTACCATATTAAGCTGCGTTTCTTTATTTATTACGGGACGCCCAGTTATTGGTAAATCACTAACATTGAAATTTTTTAATTTTGCAAAATCGTTTGAGTTACCGGTAATCTTTGCGGATGAATCTTTTTAAATATCTGGTATACCTGATTTTGCGTTCTTTGCTATCGCCACGTCCCGTCATTATTAATATTTCAATTCGTCCTCTTTCGCTTAATTTGATCATAGTAAAATCTTTTGACAACTCAATCAATTTACTGACATTATTGCGATGGTATCCAGATAATAAACGAAATTGATAAGGATATTACATATAAAAAAGTCAGATCTTCTATAATCATGATAATATAAAATTGAAATTCTATTCTTATTTTTGAAAATTAATTTACTCCAAAATTTCCTTCGTCGTTTAGACAATCGCACTGACTATTGAAATAACAAACAAGAATTGGGAGTTGTAATTTAAAAGAATTAACAGTGACATCATTATGCTTAGATGAATGACCCTGTATATTTCATTATAGAACCAGTAAATATGCAATTAAAAATAAAAATGACCTGTGTTTGGAATTTTCTTAAAAGTTAATAGTTTACATTTTACAGCCATTATTCCCGATTTTTTATTCACACAGTATATTATTTCAATATTGTAAAAATTTGTTCTCTATCCTTTACAAACGCAACAGTTAAGAGCTTATAATTATTACATTTCTGTGCATTCCTGAAAAACAGACGATAAAGGTTACCGCGGGGGTGCGCGCAGGATTTTACCTTTTTTTGGACCCCTATTATAAAAAACAAAGACGAAGACCTATTTGCTTTATTTATGCAGTTAGTGTTCTTGAAAAGTGCGATTGATTTTTAATGTAAGTTACTATAATTATTTTATATGTAGCTTTTTCCAATCAATCCATGTCGGTTAAGAGTTTATGGATGACCATTGTTTTCTTAATATACATTTCAAAATTTTAAATTTTAGGTAGAAAACTTTTTGTTTACGGATATAGCAAATTTTGGTCTGAAACTACTATTGTCGTATGACACAATTCGCGCACACGTAATAAGGCGCTACTTCACTTCAAAAAATATTCAAAATGTATTTCTTCCTCCACTTTTAAGCTTGTAATGAAGTAAATTCACGCACTCATTCTACAATTAAAACCGTACTCTCATCTTTTGTATTTAGCATGCGAAGTGTAGTAACAGTAGCCCCTAATTTAGCTACTGACTAACAGTATTTAGGGTGAATGAGCTTTAAATACTTTGTTAACAGTTTTTTTATATATTTTATATCAGATGGAACTAAAAAAATAGAGATTGCTCCAAACTGAAGCAGACTCAAACTAAATTACAAGCACACTCTCGATCAGGTAACCGTAACCAATAATGATACACATCTATAAGAGCCTACTTCTCTGGGACCTTCCTAGGAAAATACACAACCTGTGATTATCTTAGATTCCGATCCAGTATCTTGGCCACCTAGTATGTCAGACGCTGAAAGATGTTTTTTAAGTAAAAAATAAACCATTAAAGGAATTATAACTATTCAATTGATAACACCGGTCCAGATTCAGTGCCGCGGAGAAAAGCACTGCGCAACTGGTTAGTTTGTTCCATTATAAAGAACTGTGTGTATTATTTTTACTGTTAGCTTTTTAGTTGCTCTTTTAGTTCCTCTTTCCACTGAAGGATTTAGACGTTCGAGGGACCTCAGTGGCACTTTAAAAGAACATGAGTTATCAAAAAATTACATTCAATGTAAATTATCTATTAATTTGTTGATTAAATCTTTATTAGTATGAAGTGCTTCTAGGTATTGTTTAAATAATAAAAATGCTTGCTCAAATCTGTTTAGCCATTAGGAGTACCAGTGACGAACATTATCATTTTAATAATGTAAATTCTTTACAAATAATTCAACAATTAACTTAATTAGATTTAAAAATTAAAGGTCTACTATTCACGAGTATTAACTTACAGGAAGCTAAAATGATTTATGTTGGAAAAATACAAAACGAACTGATTTATAATTAATAATTCATTAATCTAAATTTTATTAATGAGAGTAATAGAGAGTTTATGAGTAGGATTTGAACTACGACTGTACTGTTGCTAGAGAGGAAGAAGATGATTGAGTAGTATGTGAGATGATTGAGAGATGGAGATGAGAAGGGAAAGAGGAGAGAAAGAAGAGAGAGAGAGAGGAGAGGAGAGGAAGAAGGGAGAGGGAGAGAGAGAGAGAGGAGGGAGAGAGGAGAGAGGAGAGGGAGAGGGAGAGGAGAGGGAGGGAGAGGAGAGGGAGAGGGAGAGGAGAGGGAGAGGGAGAGGAGAGGGAGGAGGGAGAGGAGAGGGAGGGAGGGAGGGAGGGAGAGGGAGGAGGAGAGGGAGAGGAGAAGGGAGAGAGAGGAGAGGAGAGGGAGAGGGAGGGAGAGGGAGAGGGAGAGGGAGGGAGAGAGAGGAGAGGGAGAGGAGAGGGAGAGGGAGGGAGGGAGAGGAGAGGGAGAGAGAGGAGAGGAGAGGAGAGAGGGAGAGGGAGAGGGAGAGGGAGAGGAGAGGGAGAGGAGGAGAGGAGAGGGAAGAGAGGAGAAAGATGAGTGAGGCAGAAAGCCATACTTTAAAATAAAGTTTTATTTTTTTATAGTAGGTCAAGCCATTAATGCTTTAGAATCCAGATTTGATTTGATGAATACCTACAGCAATCATTTTGAATTTTTGTTCATTTATCTACGATAAGTATTGAAAATGAATTACCAGAGAAAGTTATTCTTAAAAATACTATCAAAAATTTTGCTGACCTAAAAGTAAGAAAAAAATACACTTAGTTTATTTACGCGGTTTTGTTTTTTTTTGCAGTATTGTATTACTGTAGGTAGTTTGTTTATAGTTATTAATGATACTATTTCGATATGAACGTCATAATGAAACGCGTGTAAAGTTAAACCACGAGGCGTTAACCGAGTGGTTTATATACACAAGTTTCATTACGAAGTTCATATCGAACGTGTATCATTCAAAATTTAATCTACGCCAGTCCAAATAGATTTTCTTTGCATAGATTTGTCTACAATATCAGAAACGTTTTTGTAAATAAACATTCAAAATTATTAAGTGCCCATATTAATCGATGTTATAGTAACCGCGCTTGTTGATTGTTGCAATTTTTACGTTGACAACGTGCTTTACATGAGTTTCACGCACTGATGGACTGAATTTAACAAATTTTACAGACTTTATAATTAATGTTTACAATAAATAAATGTTGGTAAAGATTTTATAATGAAGTAAAAGTTGTAACTAACTTTCTTTTTGCCTGTTTTTTATTTTAAAATTTGCGTGTTATTATGAGTTCATAATGGCACTGGGTGCTATTATGAAGGCCATAATGACACCCAATGACACTGGCGTAGATTAATAAATGTTGCGTTCTTTAATCGATATGCACATATTACTCACACATTATACATTCCTACTACTATCTTATAGTACTATTATTACCGTTCGTGTTAAATGTAAACAATGCTCTGTACCTAAATATACAAAATTTAGTAACCTTATGCTTTCTGCCATTAAGAGATCTTCAAAATATTCTTTTCGTCTTTTCATAATTTCCTCGTCTTCGGCTAGTAGTTTTCCGTCTTTATTTTTAATGTATTTTGTGACACACTTTTTCTCGTCTGTAAGGGATTTTACTACTCTGTAAAACAGCTTTTGGTTTCCTAAGTAATCTTTCTCCATTCTGGTCCCAAATACTTCCCATGCTTCTTGTTTAGCTATTCTCACTAACATTTTCACTCTGTCTCTGTTCTTTATACCTGTCGTAATTTTCGCTGCTTATATTTCTCTATTCTATTTCTATTTAGTGTGTTTTTATACAGCTGCCTAACACTTCTACATTTAATCTATCTACTGCGTCTTTTATTCTATCAATCTCTCTTTCTACTTTATATTTATATTACTTTGATGTCTCTTTTCTTTAATTTATAAATGTTGTCTTTTTCTGAATGTACCCTTTTCTTACCCTCCTTTATGTTTACCATCTTTTGTTTTGTTAGCGGTATCTTTATTTTAGACACGACATGTCAGAGTATATTTTCGGGCTTCTTTTCACTACCTTTATATAGTTATTATTTACTGTTATGTAGTCTATTATTGACCTTTCCCTTCTGCTGTGTACTTGTCTTGTAAATTTGTGGATCTCTTTATGTATGTTCAAAAAATGTGTTAGTTACTATTAGATTATTTAGTATGCAAAAATCGATTAGTCTTCTTCCATTGATATTTATACAAGTTTCCCCAAATTTTCCAACTACTTCTACAGATTCTTCATTTCTTATACCCACTCTTGCATTTAGATCTCCCAGAATTATCAACCTTCCTCTTTCATCCTCTACTGTTTCTGTTAATATTTCCCAAAAGGCAACCTTCTTTTCTACTATCTCACCCTCGTTTGATCCATACACCACTATTGCTGTTGTTTTTCTGTGTGTGTCTGTGCTCATATCTATTCTTAAAATCCTCTCCGATATCCCTGCCCATCCTACTCCCTCCTTTGCCCATTGACCATTACCCCATTGAATACTAATAGGTCTACTTCTTTTTCTTTGTTTGAAAGGCTTCTGATGTTCCATGTACCTTTTATCCATATTTTGTCTTTTTCTCCTCTTCTTCACTACGAGGGCGTATTTTTGTGTTATCTACCTAGCCATGAAAAAAATACATAAGAGAACAAAAAAAAAATATCTTTCTACATAACTTCCTTCAACACTAATACACTTATTCCATCTTTTTTTTAATTGCCCCATACCCTCAGAAAAAAATTCCTTCGGTAACTCTGCAAAATATTCTTCAATAGCTTCTTTGAGTTCTTCATCAGAAGCAAAACGCTTTTTGAAATTTTTGAATGAGAAGAAGTCTGACGGAGCTAAGGTCAGAGCTGTAAGGTGGATTCCGTAACTCTATAAACCCATAGTCATTGGTTATCTGCTGAACTTTGATTGCCTTATGAATCTGACAATTGTCGTGCAGCAACAAATTTTTTTGCGGATAGGAATGCAGGAGTTTTTCCTCCAGAGCAGTTTTTAAATTTTTAATTGTGTTTCCGTAGACTTTTCCATTTATGGTAGACCCCCTCGGTATATATTCAATAAGCAAGACTCCTTCAGCATCCCGTGAAATAGTTGCCATCAACTTTTTTTGCGTCTTAGTCTTTTTTGGTGGTGGAGAGCCCTTATGAATCCACTGCATGGATTCTTGTTCAGTAGGACAGTCCCAGTGATGTACCCAAGTCTCATCCCCGGTGATAATTCAAGGAAAAAAAATTTTTGTCCCGCTTCAACTCGGCCAAATTTTCTTGAGAAACTTCTTTTTTGTACAGTTTTTGTTCAGGTGTAAGCAATTTTGGTATCCACCGTGCAGACAGCTTCTTCATACCCAAATCGTCATGCATAATTTTGAGGACATCTGTTGCGAATATACCGACTTCCTTGGCAATGACATAGATCTTTACACGCCAATCTTTCAGTACCAAATTTTCGACTTCAGTTCGAGTTTCAACGAGTGGTTCGGACTTTGGGTCATCACTAATTGATTCTCGACCCCATCGAAAGAGTTTAGACCAATATTTTACATGAAAATAAGATGATGCATTTTCCCCATACACAGCAATCATTTTTTCATGAATTGCTTTATTACGCTGCAATGTTCAAGCTCTGTAAGCGGCACAAACTAAACACAACTTAGCACGTGTACTTATAATAGTGACAGCCATTTTTTAATAAAATACGCCCTGTATTTCCCTTCTTTTCCTCTTTGGTTTTCTTGTCTGTTGTACTTCTCTTCAACTCCAAATTAATTGCCGTGTTCGTCATCAGTTGACTTTCCTATATATTTTTTAATTTTTTGAGCCTTCAGTGTGTTGTATTCTGTCCTCCATTTGTTCTAGCATTCCTTTTTTTGTATTTCATTTCGCAGTTGTCCATTTATGATTAGTTTTTGATATACGCTTTTCACTGTTTTACCTTGTTTTCTTTCTTCTTGTGCCTGTTTTCTGATTAGTTTCTCTATGCCCCTTTCCTGTTTTGTTAGGCCATTATTTATGTATATCCTCTCACTTTCAACATTAACTAATTTCTTCTTGTTCTTCAATATTTCAATTTTATCTTCTAAGCTCTCTAATTTTGCTAGGTATAATTATGGTCTTATTTTATGTGTTGTCTTGACCTTAGGTTCAATATCAAGTTTACTTTTTAGGAAATTTTTCATCTCTTCGTTCAATTCTTCTTCATTACCAGGTATATTGAGGTGTATTCCTTGCACCACTATATTCTTTCTTTACTTCTCTTTATCTACGTATTCTATTCTTTCACTCATTTCTTGTATCTGCTTTTTCATCTCTGTGTTACCTTTTATTATTATCTTATTTTCTGTCTTTATTTGATCATTTTCTTTCTTAAGTTCTCTTATTTCTTCTTTATATTTACTCTGGTTAATTCTAATTTGATCTACATCTACTGTTAATTATTGTAGCCGGTCTAGCATCTTATCAGTTTTGTCCTCCTTTCTTTGCGTTCTTACTGGTGTTCTTGTTAATCTCTTACTTCCATTTCTTCCTCGCTACCATTTTCTTCTGTTCTTCTCCTTTTGTCTGCATCTGTTGACTCATCCGTGGAATTCATTTTATAGGCTTTGTTACTTATCCTAGTGTTTGGCCCTTCTAATATTTACTTTTAACTAGTTTCAATACTTCTTATTCTCTTATCTCGTTTGGGTGCTTCTATTTTAACAGCGCTAAGAGGGTTTCCCGGTTTAGCACCTCGCAGGATACCCTCTGCTTAGTGCAAAATAATAAAATCAGTTTATAGAAATTTTTGGATAGTTCTACGCTTTACTTCTAGGTAGGATGTGTTGCCTATCATGTAAATTTCGGCGTGACCCTGGCTATAGTTTGTTTATTCGTTATTTAGACACTTATCTATTTATTGCATGCAAATCTCAACCTTATATCCACTATTTCTTAACCTCAACTAAATTTACTCACAAATCCTATCCTTTTGCTTGTTTTCCTGCCTTCTGTGTATTATTTATTATTCCTTAGGTTTTCCTTCTAATTAATAATTTTGTGTTTTCGACGCTCGATATGGCCCAAATTTGACTTTTATATCGGAACCTCTAGAACACTCCTTATCCTATAATTATAAAATCATTTTTATCATCTCCTGAAAAATTAGGTTATAATCAGATACGAGGTATTGCAACATCACTGACGATATCTTTCGACTCAGATTTGCACTATCAAGTATTCGTTTTGTTACAGTATTAGTATAAAATTTGAATAAACCTATTTTCGAAAATATATAAAAGATTTCAAATGTATAAAATTTTTACAAATAAACGTCAAACATCTCGGAAGTTATGTAATAGACTTTCGTAAATAATGATTCCATTTTTTAAAAAATCAAGTTATTTTGGTTGACTGCTACCTGCATGCATAATAAAAGTAATTTATGTAAAGTGGTCCATTATAATACCTTTTAGTGTCAACTTTTCTCCCTTAATTCCTACTTTCTTTTGAAAAGGAACTAAAATTTATAATCTAATAACCACACAAAAAATATTTCGCATTTAACTAATGTTCACTATTCAACCAAATGGTTTAAATTCTCGACGGTAATAAGACTGAAGGGTGTTGTAAAAGAAAACGGCATAGATTTTAACTTTATGATTATAAATTACCAACTTATAAGCAACCGCAACAGACATCAAAATTGAAATTATATTGTAACAGAGAAAAGAAGCCATTAAGGGGGTTGATAATTCTCCTAAGTATCATACCGCTTATTGTTTCGGGGTTTTAGGTTTCTAAATAATTGTCTTAAAAAAGTAAACTACTTTTCCACTACAAGTGAATATGACTATAATAACCATTAATACTAAAAGCTTTTCTAAATATTATAAATAAATTATGAACCTAACAAAATGTTCGTATATTGTCAATAAAATATAGATTCACTTAGCTTAAATGAAAGTTGAAAATAGAAGACGATAAACTAACGAATACGTTACGAAAATAATTCAGTATTTGATATTGTCTTGGTAACCTAGAAGAATTTTCAATTAGATTTGTAGATAATTAAAATAATTATCTTTCTTATATTTATTTATTTTAATTCTGTGTAATAATGGTTAAAGTTTACATTTTCATAGATTTGTATATATTTTGTTAATAAACATAGACAGATACAGTCGTAAAATTAAATAACATTGCAATCATAAAATACATACATGAGCAACCTAACATTTTTTTGCAAGTACCTAAGCGAGAAGGAAACAGTAAGCGATCTTAACATCAAAATCTCCCTTTTATTTTACCTACGATATTGATGAAAGCTTACCTCTAAAATAAATTGCTAGGAAAGAGCAGAATCAACAAAAATTAGGCAGTGGTTAAAAGAGTAACTGATTACGTACATAAAATCTTTGAAATCGCGCCCAATAAGATTTGTTGGATCTTAGTAAGGTTTGCTATTACAATATACCCTCATCTTTTAGACTTAAGATGATGTCAAATCTAAAATTAAATCACATAAAAATTCCTCTTTTATCTTTAACCATAGGGAAAGAGTTTTCTTGTAATCATTTACTCAAGTATAAAGTAAGGATTTATCTACTTTAAACAAAGTGCATTACTTTATTTTCGCCTATTGTACGTTAATACACGTAATAAGCTTATTCTGTTTGTATTAAAAAGTTCTTCATCTAGAACTAATTCGCCTAAAATATGAAATTTACGTTAAAAAGTATTAAGAGAAATCTCATGAATTCTGCCATAAAAACAAATTTGAGTTTTAAACGGTAGGAAAAATATGTCAGGAATATTTTTGGTTAAAATAAAAAAAGTGCTTTAAACTTTTCTTGAAACAGTAAAAGTTTTTATTAACATTTTGTGAATTATTGGAAATGGAATCTTCAGTGCTGTTCTAATTTTGCACATAATTTGTTTGACGTTTTTTGTAATTGAAGCGTTTCTTTTTATACATATTGTCTTCGTCAGGAATGTTTACCGTCACGTCATCATATACAATCATATGGTGTAATATGAAAGCATGACTAAAAATTATTTAGAAATTCTGAGTAAAAAATATACCCCGAGATAGCAGCATTTAAAGCTGAAGTATTCCAAAATATGCGCTATTCAAGCCACCAGCCGTCGTACGTCATAGCTTAAAACTTAGTAAATCAATGACGTGGTAAACAGTGTTGTCAAGTGTACGTGTTGTCAGACAGATTCCTTATACATATTTTTAGGTTAGGAACAAATAGATACTGTATACCTATTATATGTAATAATATAATACAACAATTTGGTTTAGAGAAACGATGTTCTTGTACTGTTACGGTACAAATGTTCACTAGGACAAGGTAAAAGATAAACCTGGTGTTTGCACGGCTAGCTCGGCGTGCGGGTGAGAGTCTATTGGGACAAAGCAGTCTCGCCTCCGTAGTTTACGCTATCTACCAAAGTTGAAATCGGGAAAATGACACAATAGGTTCCGGTAGGCGCCAGGATATTCTAAAAGAACACACCTGGGTATTTTAAAATGCGAATTAAACGACGGTACGCAGTGGTCCGAATACCCAACTTACCACACTTACCAAATTGTAACGCTCGTAGCTCAGGTTCCGCAATACAGCTTCACCTGAAAAGGCTTCAAAATCTGCACCTTAATCTGGTCAACTTACCACCGTGCAGCAATATTCCAATTCAATACAAATCTCTAATGTTCCCCTTACGTTAAATTACTCCCTTAAACAAATCAGCATAACACATACTAAACTGACTTCAATTCAGTTACAACTCTTGTCTAAACTTGTGAATTACGTTACGTTAACTTAATCTGGCAATAAAACAAAGCAAAAAAAACAAAACTCAAACTTCTCTTAATAGAACTCGGCGACGCTTTTCTATTTGAGCAATATATCATCACCCTTTGAAGGCTTAATATTAAAATAATTACTCCAAAATGGTAACTAAGTTAAACATCTATTAAATCAAAATAAATAAATAAAACAATTAAAATTTAAACAGGTCAATTTGAATATAAAGGTAATCGTATCTTCTTAACTTTTACCTCATTGAATTCTGGCCAGTAGCAAAACTATCTTAAGCTAAATTGCATTCAAAGAAATTCTATACATTTGGGTTACTCCAGCACGTAAATCTTATATAAAGAACTGAATAATGAAGGTAAGATTTTATTTACCTCCCTGCATAAAATATTAATGGTATCAAAAAAAAACAAAACACCTTAAATAGCTTCTAAATAGACAAAGGAAACTGTCCGAGAACGTTAACAAAATGACACAATTAATTAAAAAAATAATTACTTCCAACAGGTTCCTTCGTTAACACACATTACATAAAAACACAATCAAATTTTATTCTTTCAAGTCGCAAGATCACCAACAGAATGTAAATTACATTACCTAAGTCACGCAGGCAAATAGGGGATGATCTCTGCTCTATGACAGCGTCGGATACGGCTCGTGCGGGCCACGATCTTTGATGTTACTGCTTGATGACTAAGGACAATCCAAACTCGCCTCAGGTTGCTACCGCGTATTCAACTTGATTTTCAATTAATTTACAATGATGTCTCGTAACTTATTGAAGCAGCATTAACTATTTTAAATCCCTCTAATAATTTCTTTTAACTCAAAGTTGATAAGGTTCGGCAAACAAACAAAAAACACACTCAGCACATCGTTTTACATAATCTTGAACAGCACGTGTGGGTGGGTGTTCGGTCACTACGTTCACTTAACTCTTAGGAATGGGGTTCTCTAATTATATCTCGTTAATCACGAAAATTCAATAGTCCTCAAGTTCGCACTACAAGAAAACACGAACCAAATTTCTATCATAAACGCACTCGAAGATGCCGTTATTCTCCAATAAACTAAATTAATGCGCGAGCCCGGTTGAAATGTTACTTCACAAAAAAAATATCCCAAACTTGGTTATATTCGACTAGTCTCGCAAGTCCTCAACGCTACTCCCTTAACTTTCACTAGGAGCTCGCACAATGGTGAAACCCCAATTCCGATAATTCGACGACTTCACCTTCACGCACGACTTTACGCTTCAAAAGCTTAAGACAGACACTCCCCCATTCAAAATTACTTTCTCGCCATATTAAAAAAACGCTCCCCTCCATACAAATTCATTCAAACAAACCAATCAACCATTTTAATTTTAAAATTTCCACCCCCCTAAATTTACGATGATCTCCCGACTTAAGGCGAAGAAGCTGCCCCGTCTGCACTTTCCTTCGACCCGACACAGAAATGTTACTGCAAAGGTACAACCAATCGCCCACCCATATTACTTACATGGATGAAAACCAACATTCCGACTCTCTAACTGTTTCTCTACACGAATGCGACCGTACGGCACCAATGCGATAACAACGCTTCTTTGTAATGAAATTTAAAAAAAAATCAAATGAATTCATCTCAATAGAACTTCACATATGATTCGGGCAATAACCTGAAGATTGTACTTAAAATTCCAAAAAAAAATACACTGACTTTTCTTATTGAAAATTACGTAACTACACCAAAAAAAAACGAAATTCCTTAATGCACATTACACATTCCTAAAATTCCTTTACATACAGCGTGATTCAAGCAAAACATTCATTATCTACAGTAAGCTCTTAAACAAAAAAAAATACATACGGAATCTAACTAAGTGAATAAAACTACAAACAAAATTACCCAATACGTATACAGGATGTTCAAAATACCCTGACAGTACTTTTCTAAATTGTTTTTGTTTAACCTGATTTCACACTGCATACCTACTAATGTAAAATCCTTTCGAGAATATCAATAACTGTGATACGTTTTGTTATGCATTACTAGAACCAGACCAATCTTACCGGGGCAATACAAGATTGCTTAAATAAGCTGTATGTATGAAGTGCAAGGCATGATTTACTCATAAGCTTTTGATCAGAATATCTGAATTTTGGCTTTAATGCAAATTTTATAGATAATTAAGTTTTATAATAAGCAACGGCTGGTGACTTGAATAAAGTATACATTTATTTATTTATTGTATTTATTGTATTTTGTAACAATCAGAGAACGTTGATTATCGTAATGATAACGGTTGAAAAACAATATCCTTCAAACCTAACAGGTGTTTGGTACGTTATTTTTACAGCCTGAAGGTTATGTAGGTTATAACCTACAATCAATGTAATTTTCAACAAAATGTAAACATTTAATAATTGCAGCGGAATTATAAAAACATGAGAATGGTTGTGTTGTAAGTTGCTGATAAACAATTATACAACTGATTAGAGAATCCAATTTATAGATTAAACAATTTGCATGGAAGTATTCTTCGTACGAAGATGGCATTTAATGTGGAACATAAATTGTATGGGAAATGTGTGAAGTAACATATTGAGAAGCATTTTACCACAAAATATATTGTTTTTACATTATTGAAATACATTACTAATAGAAATTGTATTAAATATGAACTAACACATTTGTATTACTAATTGTACGTTGTAAAAGCATGTCTTTTAAAGTGTAAAACTACCTAATCGGAGTCACTATCTACATCCGAGCTTTCAGAATAGTTTCCGATGTTAATAACCAGTTCGTGTTGTCCAACATTTCTTCCCGTTTATACCATTGCTTCATTATCCCATACGGTTTCATCAAATTGCTGTAAAGCTTCGTTCCACATAGCAATTACGTTCTCATCTTTATAGCCATCTCGTCTAATATGCTTGTCATAATATCCCTTTGCGTGTGCCCATACTAATTCTATTGCCTTAAACTCACAGTAATATCGTGGTAATCTGATTACTTCGTGTCCGTAGCTTCTTATTATTTCATCTACTCCGTACCGTTTTTGTATTTCAAGTGAAGAGTGTGGGATCGTGACTGATGTGATTCTGTGTTAACCAGGAAACCATCTTGCCTTTTGTCCAGTATGAAGTTGGTAGCCTTTCACCTAACATTGAATGGTACGGTGCATTATCAATTATAATTAGCGAAGGCTCTTCAAAATTTGTTAGAAAATGTTCAATAAGCCATTTTTTAAACATGTCCCCATTCATTTTACCATGATAATCTTCCTTTAACAACCTTGATGCAAATAACAGAGCAACATCTTGTACAAATCCTCTGGCGGATCCTGCGTGAATAACAATAAATCTCTTGCCATCGTAGCCTGAGCTTTCCGTACACTCCTAATGTTTTCCTCCTGCCATGATTTTCCTGGATTTCCTTTTTTTTATGATTGTGGACCTGAACAGGCTAAATTAGGCCTATCGTGCTAAAGCACTCAGGAACACTTAGGAGGATGAATAGAGGATAATGAATTGCCAATAGATGCCTATGAACAGCCACCTTAAATTTTCTCATATCATAAGTGAGAGTAAAACAGGAACTTGGGAGTAGATCCACGTTTCTTCCATAAATACTACTTGCCGACGATTAGGAGAATTGATCTCTTTAATGTATTGTTTAAGAAATTTAATTCGTATTTCTGCGATATAACTTTTTTCCAATAAATCTCTACGGTTAGAGTATTTCTTTAGTTTGAATCCTAGCGACTGGATTGCACCATGAAGACTTTTGTCACTTATCAATATGTGACTGTTACGAATTTCTGCATTTAAACTTGCAACTTTGACATGTTTTTCTGTAAATAAATTAGTATGTCAAACAAAAACTGTGACGTCGATTTCAGAGACCCGTATCATTTATATTGAAGATTTTACTCTTGTTTGTGATAAATATGTTGGTTAAACACTTAAACACGAATTAAACCCAGATTTTGTGTAAAGTTTACTAAAAAATATATTCCTACATATTGAACTCAACACGTATAATACTTTAACTCAAAACTACGTCTAATAACTAAAAACTGTTCTTGAATATTTAACTTATTGTAGCAGTCTGCAACGTAACCCATACATGTTCCACACACAAAATTTTTCGCATCTCTTGCAGCAATATTTGGTTTTCCTATTTTCTTTTTGAGCCGCAAGGTACATCTACAAGCATGTCTTTCTCTTTTGGTGGTTCTGCAGATGGCTCGATTTTACATACCTCACAAATTTATTGACCGACCAATTTCGGTAGAAAATTAGAATTAGCACGTACTCTAAGGTGACTATCTATTAGTCTTAATGCTAAATTTTCTAGAAATTGGCGCCTTGGAATTCTGGTTTCAGGAAGCTGTTTTCCACATTTATCACTTGGGTATTTATAGCAGATATATTTAGAATACTATAAAGACAACCATTTTGTCATCGTAATGGCAAGTTGAAATTAACAGTACATTTTTTTGTACAATATACGACACTAAAGTGCAATATTTCTCAAATACGAACATCTGGATCTTACGGCTCGAGTACTCTTCTGTACAAACTCAGTAAAGTTCCCTTTAGTTGGCTGATATGATTCCAATGGTGGTTAGTCCATGTTCAAGTAAAGTTTTAGTTAAATCGACACTTGAAAACCATCTGTCCATAGTAACATTTCTGTTATACTTATATATTAGGTCACATAAACGTTCTACAATCGATGTTAATTTGAGAAAACGGCCCATCAGGCTAAGTGCCCACATATACTTCCAGGTTGTATGCATAAAATATTTTGGCCGCACACAACGCAAATATTTTGATACCGTACTTGTTTGGTTTTAGTGGCATATATTGCAAGAAGCCTACTAAAAGCTTCATGCTTTTCATCTACTGTCACCTGTTGAGATAAATTAATGGGTGTCCCAAAATTTACGCAAGATTTGAATTTGCTGCCATTTGTGCAGTAAAGTGTTGCAACCCTGAAAAATAAACAGTTTAACAGCTGACAGTCTAGGGTTAGTAAAAATGGAGCGTTACACGACAGAACAACGTGTTTTCATTGTTGAAGAATATCTCAAAATAATGAAAGTTTGGCCACAGTTCGAAAATTTCGTACAAAATACGGTCGGAATGTTCATTTAACTTCAACTGTGAAGAGAATAATTGAAAAATTCAGGAAGACTGGATCTACTGGTGATGCTAAACATTCTGGTCGTCCAAAAACAAGCCGTTCAGATGTCAATATCGAAGCAGTGCGTGACAGTGTTGGTGAAAACCCAAGAGCATCAATTCGACGACGTGGACAAGAACTGCAAATTTCAGAAGCTCTCTACAGCGTATACTCACTGAAGATCTGCGGCTCCATGCCTACAAAGTTCAATTAACACAAGAACTTAAGCCTAATGACCATGAGCGAAGAGAGTTTGTTGAATGGATTATCGAACATCAACAAGTGGACCCTGATTTTCGAAAAAATCATCCTAAGCGACCAACACATTTTCACCTTTGTAACGTGCCAATTTCTTGTCTGACGTTACCTTAATTTAAATTTAGAACTTTGCATTATTATCGATAAGTATATTTACATTACCTTAGTATTTTAAGCATTTCTCTTTCGTTCAATAATTAAATTTTATATCGCAATATTTTCTTTTCAGTCTACATAATTACGTACGTCCCTGTATATATTTTAGACATTCAGTTTAGTTCTATGCGCAGTGTAACTGAGCATACTCGAGGCATTTCCTTTTACCATGCCGTGACGTTCAGACGTTATCTTTTTAAGTTTTGCTTCCTTTTATAAGGTATGTAAGGCGTTTAATTACATTTTCTATATATATTATATTTATTAGGGAAACAGAATCAGAAACAAAGGTAGGAACAAGAGTACAGTATCTTCAAGAAAAAGCTTTTATTTTGGTAAATTTACGTATCATTGTATGGCTTGGGTATGACGTCATGTACAGTTACTTGGTTAAAAATGGCCGGTTAATGCAATGTCATCTTTATCAACATAAATGAAGATACCTTTGTTTTGCATCAATCACATATGCTGTTAGACATATTCTGCGTTCGTCGTTATAAACAGCTTTCGTCGTTCGAAGCTGCTTTCGTTATACTTTCTGTTTCGTTTATTTGTACGTTAACTACAAATGGAAATTACCTTTAGATTATCGTATATTTGTCTTGGAATTGGAAATGAAAATTCTCAAGCTACAGTTCGTTTAAGACGAGATTAAAATATTTGTTTTGTACAAGTAAGTACTTATCTTTTAGTGCAGTTAAGTAAATAACAAATCAGTTAGTGTTATTTTGATACGGTTAAGAAAAGGAACAGTTAGTCCTGCTCCTGAAATAAAAACATTTGAGTTCATAACCTATCACAACTGTAATTTGTTGACATTGGTCAATATATACGTTTATTATTGAATACCTACATGTTGAATAGATTTCATTTTGAATTCTAAGTATACAGTTATTGTACGTTTATCTACTGTGTTTAACTTAGTACTTTAAGATTGTAAGGTAGTACAAGAGTATCGTTTAGTTATTTTATTCTGGTATTAATCAGACATTTTGCTTTATTAAATATACATATAACTACAGATGTTTAGTGCTTATTCAGATTACCTATTATGTTCTGAGATACAACCTTTCTCAATTTTTGTTGTATTTTATTAATTAAACCTAGAAATTGAGTGGTGCCCAATTAAACAAATGTTAATACTGATTATATCTATGAAAATATCTCTGCTTTCCTCACACCTGATGACGAGTTCTCATATTCAGTAAGTTTTATAAGTTTGTACCTCACTGAGCTAGACCGTTGTTAGAAAATGTTCAATAAGCCATTTTTAAACATGTCCCCATTCATTTTACCATGATAATCTTCCTTTAACAATCTTGATGCAAATAACAGAGTAACATCTTGTACAAATGCTCTGGCGGATCCTGTGTGAATAACAATAAATCTCTTGCCATTGTAGCCTGAGGTTTTCGTACACTCCTAATGTTTTCATTCTGCCATGATTTTCCTGGATTTCCTTTTTTTTTATGATTGTGGACCTGAACAGGCTAAATTAGGCCTATCGTGCTAAAGCACTCAGGAACACTTAGGAGGATGAATAGAGGGATAATGAATTGCCAATAGATGCCTATGAACAGCCACCTTAAATTTTCTCATATCATAAGTGAGAGTAAAACAGGAACTTGGGAGTAGATCCACGTTTCTTCCATAAATACTACTTGCCGACGATTAGGAGAATTGATCTCTTTAATGTATTGTTTAAGAAATTTAATTCGTATTTCTGCAATATAACTTTTTTCCAATAAATCTCTACGGTTAGAGTATTTCTTTAGTTTGAATTCTAGCGACTGGATTGCACCATGAAGACTTTTGTCACTTATGTGACAAAATATGTGACTGATACGAATTTCTGCATTTAAACTTGCAACTTTGACATGTTTTTCTGTGAATAAATTAGTATGTCAAACAAAAACTGTGACGTCGATTTCAGAGACCTATATCATTTATATTGAAGATTTTACTCTTGTTTGTGATAAATATGTTTGTTAAACACTTAAACACGAATTAAACCCAGATTTTGTGTAAAAGTTTACTAAAAAATATATTCCTACATATTGAACTCAACACGTATAATACTTTAACTCAAAACTACGTCTAATAACTAAAAAACTGTTCTTGAATATTTAACTTATTGTAGCAGTCTGCAGACGTAACACAAAAATTTTTCGCATCTCTTGCAGCAATATTTGGTTTTCCTATTTTCTTTTTGAGCCGCAAGGGGTACATCTACCAAGCATGTCTTTTCTCTTTTTTGGTGGTTCTGCAGATGGCTCGATTTTACATACCTCACAAATTTTTTGACCGACCAATTTCGGTAGAAAATTAGAATTAGCACGTACTCTAAGGTGACTATCTATTAGTCTTAATGCTAAATTTTCTAGAAATTGGCGCCTTGGAATTCTGGTTTCAGGGAAGCTGTTTTCCACATTTATCACTTGGGTATTTATAGCAGATATATTTAGAATACTACAAAAGACAACCATTTTGTCATCGTAATGGCAAGTTGAAATTAACAGTGCATTTTTTTTTGTACAATATACGACACTAAAGTGCAATATTTCCCAAATACGAACATACTGGATCTTACGGCTCGAGTACTCTTCTGTACAAACTCAGGTAAAGTTCCCTTTAGTTGGCTGATATGATTCCAATGGTGGTTAGTCCATGTTCAAGTAAAGTTTTAGTTAAATCGACACTTGAAAACCATCTGTCCATAGTAACATTTCTGTTAGACTTCTATATTAGCTCACATAAACGTTCTACAATCGCTGTTACTTTGAGAAAACGGCCCATCAGGCTGAGTGCCTACATATACTTCCAGGTTGTATGTATAAAATATTTTGGCCTCACACGACGTAAATATTTTGATACCGTACTTGTTTGGTTTTAGTGGTATATATTGCCGGAAGCCTACTAAAAGCTTCAAGCTTTTCATCTACTGTCACCTGTTGAGATAAATTATAATTGCCTTTACAATTGGCTACAAAATGTCAAACAACTTCCTAATAGGTGCAAGCTTATCTAACTTACGCATTCCTTCTCTATTAGTAATGTCATCGAATCGAAGATGAGGTATAAGGATACGCAAACGCTGTAAGGACATTGTAAGTCGAAACATTTCGGGAACCATGCCGTTGGACTGGAATAAATCTTCTGCAGCGAAACCGTTCATTAGAAGTTTATGGGGTTGTGGCCAAAATAAAAAAAAATTAGAATTTAGAATCAGCTATAATTGATTGAATTCTCTTTGACTAAAATATTTCCAGACTTCTAGTGCGTCCGGTTATACCGAAAGTCGGCATTTACGTTTTTATTTTCAATGAAACGCCCTATGTGTTTTTGCATTTTTGGATGTGAACCACAATTTTGAATTTTTTCTATTGAAATTACACAATGCTGATATATTAAGATTTTTGAGATAATTATTCTTCAAAATCTTGACAGCTGGCTGAGGTTTACAAAATGGACGGTAACTCCTATATGAATTGAAATAAAAAGTTAAAATCCAATTAAGTTTGTAGTTTAAAGATGGCTTTATTTTTTAAAATGAACATCTTTGCCTGAGAATAATGCCTAAATTTATACTTTTTCAGCCAGAATCAAAAATGTAAAAAAATCTTTTTTTTTTAATGGAATACACTATTTTTTGTTACGTAATCGAATTGGCGATAAGATTTGCTGCAAATTGATATGACATATTGTTATACCTAAATAAAACTGTTCTAAAGTTATTTCCAAAAAACGGAAAATTTTAATTCCTTAGCCATTATTTCGAGAATACTATGAATGGTTGCTATGGATACAAAAAATAATTGTTAAAACGTCTAGTTTTTAATATAGTAAGCGTTCGAAACGGTGGCCGTTCGCATTCAATCATGATGTTAAGTATGAAGAAACATGTTCCGGTACTGCTGTTCGTACTTCTAGAGGAGAGAGCCTGTCGAATGCTGCTCGCAAGTGTGCCTTTAATTCCTTCCTCGTGTTCACCGGTGCCTGGTAGACCTGATGTTTGATGTGTTCCGAAAGGTGAAAGTCTAAAGGTGTCAAATCTAGAGATCTCGCAGGCCAGTTCCATGGTCCTAACCGCCTTATCCACCTGTCTTCAAACATTTAGGTGAGTTAGACCTAGCGGTCAGCTAGCAGCCAGGATAACCACAGGAAACAAAGAAGAATACAAAAGCTACGAAGGCAAAAGAGGAGATTCCGGCTACCGCAAGTGTAGTAGCCGCGGTACCGACAACGACGCCGCAAACGGGTCCTCATCGCCCAACAAAGAATTCCGACTACAGAAGACAAGACAAAGAAGACATCGACGAACTGTCCGACCACGCTACACCAACCATCAACATTTTCGGTGCCCTTGCAGACACCAAAGATCGCCCGGAAGCCATGGAAGAAGCTGCTGCTAGGTAGAGGGGTGCCCCCGGCAATTCTTGGCTAGAATTGGGGCACCTTCTCTCGCGAATTGTACCAACAAGGGGTCGCCTTTATTCAATCGAAGGCATACACCTAGGGATACAGGATACAGCCCGTCACAGTCAAGGGCCGTGACAGGCTGATGCAGTGTATTTTCGGGGTAAGGAAACAAGGACGGCCCATCCCGATTCTGCTGATGACCTAAGAAGGATCTTTCAGATGAAGTACGTGGGTTGGCTTTGTATCTCCATGGAATTCTTGAAGCGGAAATCCGGCATCGGACAATGTCACTGGTGCCGGGGATTTCGTCTTGCACGGCGTTGCTGTAGAGCGACGCCACGCAGTGTCAAGTGTGCAATGAATCACCATTCCAGAAAATTCACTAAACCCCGTACCGTCCCACGTCTCCCGCAGCCGCATCGGAAGCAGACCGATGCACCACACCATCAGCCGCCGAAAAAGACACTGCCGACAGCGGAACCCTCTCAACTCCGAACCGGCGATAATTACGGTAAACTGACGGCCAGAAGTAGCGAGAAGGCGAAAGTGTCAGATGCGGTTAGAGCTGCAGTCGAGAAAACGCCCTCCACCCGTTTTATGGTTCGACGCCATTCTAGCTTCCTCGTAGACTTAGATTTGGCAAAGGCCCTTCTTGTCATCAGCAAAGTGGCAGCAGCAAAACTGCGCGTGACCTTTTTGGGTAAGCTCTCTCCGGGACGGCGACGAGAAGTGATCTTGGATTAGTATACTCGTGCTATCGATTTCCTGTAACTATTTCCTTTTCTGAACCTATCCTACTTGTCTTGTATCACCTCGACGTACAGGAATTCTATTCTATTACTGCAGTATAATTGCTTCGCAATTTGGAGGACTAAACTTATACGCTGTCTTTTTATTTCAGCTATCCGAGACAGCAGCATCAGTTACACCAGCCGACAGACAGCAGGACAGTTCACACAATACCAACTCCAACAGCAACGGGGATCTTTTTTTTTTAATAAACAAACCACACAACACGACGTCAACAGGTATACCTTCACGTCAAGCAACACAGCAACCATTCAACCGACGCGCTAAAGAGAGCGAAGATTCCTGAGCAGGCACCACCAACATAACAACACTTTATTATATTTGTACTTTGTATTATAATCCTACCTGTATTGTTAATTATCTAAAATTTTAATTTCTGTTGAATTAAATTAAATGTACATTTTGTTACTGATTTCTTTGCAAGTGAGAAACCTTATACCAGAAAATACGAAAATTCGGATATGGAATAAAGATAACATTTAGAGATTTTAGTGGGAAAATCGATATAAACT
The DNA here is from genome assembly GCA_036346205.1 of Vesta saturnalis. Lineage (NCBI taxonomy): Eukaryota > Metazoa > Arthropoda > Insecta > Coleoptera > Lampyridae > Vesta > Vesta saturnalis. The sequence continues at coordinate 3,243,840 of JARFJB010001795.1, forward strand.
CTTATATTACTGATATCTTGTATTTACCTATATGACATAATTGTCTAATAGCATAATGTGAAGCAAAGAACGTGCAGAGTGATCCAAACTCGACGTTCTAGTCATATTTTGGTAATATGACGTGCAAAAAAAAATATTTCCGATTTACATGGTATCTAGTAAGGTTCAGTTTATACTGGTATGTCATATCAAATTAAATTTTGCCAAAAAACACAGCGCTTTTTTTATTATTTTATACCAATGCGAAAGGAAAGAATAGTATATTAAATTAAAGTAGAAGTGAATAAAAGGTCTTTAAAACACGCACGATTTTTCAAGCACGACGGCACAGTCGGAGTTCTCGAAATGAAATGTTTTAAAGCGTTGAAGGAGGAAATTCAACGCTGCATTACTGAAATTACATCTTTACAATTGTCATGAAAATTTTGGACACCGTTATAATTGCCTTTACAATTGGCTACAAAGGTCAAACAACTTCGTAATAGGTGCAAGCTTATCTAACTTACGCATTTCTTCTCTATTAGTAATGTCATCGGATTGAAGATGGAGTATAAGTATAGGGAAACGTTGTAATGACATTGTAAGTCCAAAAATTTCGGTAACCGTGCCGTTGGACTGGAATAAATCTTGTGCAGCGAAACCGTTCATTAGAAGTTTATGGGATCGTGGCCAAACTAAAAAAAATTTGAATTTAGAATCAGCTATAATTGATTGAGTTCTCTTTGACTAAAATGTGTCCAGACTTCTAGTTCGTCCGGTTATACCTGAAGTCGGCATTTACGTTGCTATTTTCAATGAAACGCCCTATATGTTTTTGCATTTTTGGATGTGAACCCTAATTTTGAATCTTTTCTATTGAAACTACACAATTCTGATATATTACGAAATCTTGACAGCTAGCTGAGGTCTACAAAATGGATTGTAACTCCTGTATGAATTGAAATAAAAAGTTAAAATCCAATTAAGTTTGTAGTTTAAAGATGTCTTTATTTTTAAAATGAACATCTTTGCCTGAGAATAATGCCTAAATTTATACTTTTTCAGCCAGAATCAAAAATGTAAAAAAATCTTTTTTTTTTAATGGAATACACTATTTTTTGTTACGTAATCGAATTGGCGATAAGATTTGCTGCAAATTGATATGACATATTGTTATACCTAAATAAAACTGTTCTAAAGTTATTTCCAAAAACGGAAAATTTTAATTCCTTAGCCATTATTTCGAGAATACTATGAATGGTTGCTATGGATACGAAAAATAATTGTTAAAACGTCTAGTTTTAATATTTGTGACTTTTCGAATGACAAAAATGGATGTACAAAGCTAGAAACAAATTATAGTAAGCGTTCGAAACGGTGGCCGTTCGCATTCAATCATGATGTTAAGTATGAAGAAACATGTTCCAGTATTGCTGTTCGTACTTCTAGAGGAGAGAGCCTGTTGAATGCTGCTCGCAAGTGTGCCTTTAATTCCTTCCTTGTGTTCACCGGTGCCTGGTAGACCTGATGTTTGATGTGTTCCGAAAGGTGAAGTCTAAAGTGTCAAATCTAGAGATCTCAGGCCAGTTCATGGTCCTAATCCCTTATCCACCTGTCTTCAAACATTTAGGTGAGTTAGACCTAGCGATCAGCTAGCAGCCAGGATAACCACAGGAAACAAAGAAGAATACACAAGCTACGAAGGCAAAGAGGAGATTCCGGCTACCGTAAGTGTAGTAGCGGTACCGACAACGACGCCGCAAACGGGTCCTCATCGCCCAACAAAGAATTCCGGCTACAGAAGACAAGACAAAGAAGACATCGACGAACTGTCCGACCAAGCTACACCGACCATCAACATTTTCGGTGTCCTTGCAGACACCAAAGATCGCCCGGAAGCCATGGAAGAAGCTGCTACTAGGTAGAGGGTGCCCCGGCAATTGTTGTCCAGATCTAAATTGGGGCACCTTTCTCGCGAATTGTACCGACAAGGGGTCGCCTTTATTCAAGCGAAGGCATACACCTAGGGATACAGGATACAGCCTGTCACAGTCAAGCGCCGTGACAGGTTGATGCAGTGTATTTTCGGGGTAAAGAAACAAGGACGGCCCATCCCGATTCTGCTGATGACCTAAGGAGGATCTTTCAGATGAAGTGCGTGGGTTGGCTTTGTATCTCCATGGAATTCTTGAAGCGGAAACCGGCATCGGACAATGTCACTGGTGCCGGATTTCGTCTTGCACAGCGTTGCTGTAGAGCGACGCCACGCAGTGTCAGTGTGCAATGAATCACCATTCCAGAAAATTCACTAAACCCCGTACCGTCCCACGTCTCCCGCAGCCGCATCGGAAGCAGACCGATGCACCACACCATCAGCCACCGAAAAGACACTGCCGACAGCGGAACCTCTCAACTCCGAACCGGCGATAATTACGGTAAACTGACGGCCAGAAGTAGCGAGAAGGCGAAAGTGCGGATGCGGTTAGAGCTGCAGTCGAGAAAACGCCCTCCACCCGTTTTATGGTTCGACGCCATTCTAGCTTCCTCGTAGACTTAGATTTGGCAAAGGCCCTTCTTGTCATCAGCAAAGTGGCAGCAGCAAACTGCGCCTGACCTTTTGGGTAAGCTCTCTCCGGGACGGCGACGAGAAGTGATCTTGGATTAGTATACTCGTGCTATCGATTTCCTGAACTATTTCCTTTTCTGAACCTATCCTACTTGTCTTGTACCACCTCGACGTACAGGAATTCTATTCTATTACTGCAGTATAATTGCTTCGCAATTTGGAGGACTAAACTTATACGCTGTCTTTTTATTTCAGCTATCCGAGACAGCAGCATCAGTTACACCAGCCGACAGACAGCAGGACAGTTCACACAATACCAACTCCAACAGCAACGGGGATCTTTTTTTTTTAATAAACAAACCACACAACACGACGTCAACAGGTATACCTTCACGTCAAGCAACACAGCAACCATTCAACCGACGCGCTAAAGAGAGCGAAGATTCCTGAGCAGCGCACCACCAACATAACAACACTTTATTATATTTGTACTTTGTATTATAATCCTACCTGTATTGTTAATTATCTAAAATTTTAATTTCTGTTGAATTAAATTAAAATGTACATTTTGTTACTGATTTCTTTGCAAGTGAGAAACCTTATACCAGAAAATACGAAAATTCGGATATGGAATAAAGATAACATTTAGAGATTTTAGTGGGAAAATCGATATAAACTCTTATATTACTGATATCTTGTATTTACCTATATATGACATAATTGTCTAATAGCATAATGTGAAGCAAAGAACGTGCAGAGTGATCCAAACTCGACGTTCTAGTCATATTTTGGTAATATGACGTGCAAATAAAAAAAATATTTCCGATTTACATGGTATCTAGTAAGGTTCAGTTTATACTGGTATGTCATATCAATGTTAATTTTGCCAAAAAAACACAGCGCTTTTTTTTTATTATTATTATACCAATGCGAAAGGAAAGAATAGTATATTAAATTAAAGTAGAAGTGAATAAAAAGGTCTTTAAAACACGCACGATTTTTCAAGCACGACGGCACAGTCGGAGTTCTCGAAATAGAGTAAGTGTTTTAAAGACCAGTTATCCACGAATACTTTACGCTATTTTTTTTATTGGTGCACCTTTAAATCATAAATACTGATATTATTACTACAAAAAATGGAAATAAGAACTAATAATGTAAAATATGTAAATAAAAATTAATATATCTAACAATACTAACTGTGCTTTCTATTTTCATTTATAAAATTAAAAATGTTAAATAAAGGTTTTCAATTTGTTAGTAATATTTTATTTGACGTTACAAGGTACTCCTGTCAGATCAATAATCAAAACATTGTCATTTAGACTTCACGTTTCTTGAGTTGTTGATGTTGCCATGGTAACTTTGAAAAACGCGCATTTTTGAAAGTTCGATTTAAACACGCTAAGGCGTGCTTTAAATCAGTAAAATAAGAACCGATAAAAAGAGATAATTAAACGGTGTTAATGACATGTCACTAAGTAGTAACGTAAGATAATGTTTTAGGGTATATGTTTTTTTTTTATATATTTTATATAATAAAGCTGTAGAAATTAGTAGACATTAGTTATTACACTGTTGAACATACGGCAAAATTAAAGTTAAATCAGCTGAAATTCATTATACATAATTTTTCTTTCTATTATAATTTAATAGCTTTTGGTGGTTAGTCTTTGGCAAGGCGAGAGTGCATTGTATTAGAAAAAGTTACTATTTCATTAACTATCGATATCCAAACCGCACATCCGCACTATCTCTTGATCACATGGAGTAGTAATTTGATATTTAATTGCCAACACACTATGTCGCAAGTACGATTATAACGTTGAAATTTATTTAAATAATCTGCGTTAGAACTTTTCGGCACTTTAACTCTACATCAACAGCACCCAGTTACGGAACGCTTAGATAACCAACTAACCAATAAGAAAGTGAACTAGTATCTCTTAAATACCTTACCCTTGAAAAAAAGTGTTTGATTTCTTGGAGATTGGCAAAAGTAAGATTGACAGATAATAAATGTGAAATAGCACGCTATAAATGTAATTTCTTTAACGAACCTAACTAAGCAAAGACTTGAGGTGGTAATAAAATATCGGAAGTGGACCAGTGTACCACTAACGAATAAGTAACAAAATTGATCTTAAACATGTCGGCTAAAACAACAATTTAAGGGTTTATAAAAAGGCAAGGGATGGAAAAGGAAGTTGCTAACATTCAACAATATTTTCTAAGCGGGTTGAAGTGACGTATAACCAAATAAATTATATGGTGTAAGGCAAGGAACAACAATGAAGGTTAAAAAACTGTGGCGCAAAAAAATCGTGCTATGTAAGGTGGAAGAGAAAGAAACTGTTTTTGGATATTAAATTTAACACTAATCAAAGATCATGATAGTGATAACAATTATAATGAAACATTTCAAAAGGAGTTTTGGAAAATGAAATGTAAAATACCTCAAGATAAGTTGCAATTTAAAACTGTAAATATTGTGTGACTTTGTATGTATAGAGTTTAATAAAGCTCTTATTAAATTGTTACCTACGCATCTACATACGTAGGCACGATAACACACATGCACATGCGTATGTACACATGCACGCATATACACACGCGCATATGCGTATGTACAGGCTGTCCCAAAATTGAGGGCAAACATGGGGATCTCGCTTATTATAAGAGATAGGATATAGGTTTAAATTCGGCACTTTTGCTAAATTCGATGCCGAGTAATAATCTGAAAAGAAATTTGAGCTAACTTGAATGGACTTGGTTTTATGCTCAAAAAACTAAAAATTTCGATTTTCGTTTTTTCGATTAAACTTTTTACGCACAAAACTAATACGGTATTAAAAATATTATGCGATGTTTTGTTTATTCTGAACCATCATCAGGTTTATTTTTTTCTTATGGGGGTTAAGACATATTTTTATGGCGTTGGATGGAGAATGTTATGCTGATTTTAGCAATATATAACACTTCATAGTTACTGTATATCATTTATATAATACATATTAATGCAATAAGTCTTGTACACATTTTTTTAATAAAAAAAATAGTAAATAGTCATTCTCGTTTTTTTTTTATTTATATCACACAGTATTTGTATAGCATATAATCTCCTACTAACGAATTAGTACCTAATATTAATATATGTTAAACAACTAAAGGAATAATACAACTTTTTATTAATATTAGTTTCATTATGGAGAGAATATAGGAAAGAAACTAGCAAGTGTCAGTACCCAAACTATTCTTCTTCCGGTTAATATAAATTCATTTGCTTAGCAACCTGCAATAGTTCGCTCAACGGATCAGCATTCTCCAATTCCGGTATTCGCCAATGCCCCCACGCCAATGTGGAACACGTATCACGTAGACGATATCGTTTGTCATCCTGGGACCTAAAGGCAATTTTGTTTAACATTTCGGTATATATATCATGTAAGGTTGATCGAAACACAAGCATTTTACACATTACTGTTTTATCAGACCCCTCCGCAACCGCTTTGTAGTCTACTTCCGTCAACACTTTCTGAATAACAACTTTCTTAACACCTTTCGATTTCTTAACAACTTCATTATCAGCAAGCTTCAGACAGTACCATAAAAATAATGAATCGCTTTCCCTGCGTACTCATCTTTCATTCGTCCAACGACGGAACCAGTCGTAGGAATACCATGCAACTCATTATGATAGTTGGAAGTATCATATTCGTCTAAATTATTTCGCATATGTGCATACATATCATCAGTTACTATCTCAACAATCAAAGAATCCGTGTCAGTATAGAGCAACGTGACATTCTTGCCATAATGAGCTCGTAAGATATCATAAAAAAACCGATACATTATAATTTTGGAAAGATCTAAAATACTGAATCCGACATAGACGGGTTTGTCGTACGTAACTACCTGTTTCGACAATTCCGCCGCAAACAATTTATCAGTGAATTGAATAAAATTTTTAAATTGCGGTTTTGCAACGTACCGTGCTAGACCTATCCGACGACCGTTATTTTCCCAATGTGTTAACAGTTTAATAACTCTTCGTTTATCGACATTTTCCATTGTTTTACCAAACACGCCATTATTCATAATTTTATAGAGATCCTTTTCGAACTTGTTCTGTGCTGTGCTGCGGAGGGCGGCATTAAGGTCTACGTATGGTATTAGCCACGGACTCTGACGAAAGCGTAAAACCCTATGAATACGAGTAACAAGTAAGCCATGCTCTATACATTGTTTTAAATAGCGGCAATGTATAACGTAGTTGGTCTTATCACACAGGTTAGGGATTAACTTCTCCTCCTGGGAATGTGGTGCGCAGATCATTTCAGGACAAAACGGATAAGCGTTGTGTTCGTCATGCAGGTGGTGGGGATAATGTATATCAACCTCCAGTACAAATCCAACATCGGCGTCATCATCAATCTTTAATACGTTAAATTGATCTATTTCCTCTTGAGGTAACCACATAAACCCATCGTGGGGCAGGTATTGCTTCATACTCCATCCGTATAAATTCGTGGCATCTAAATATTCTAAAAACACTTTCGGTTGTTTAGGATCATAGTTTGGAACAAACTCGTTATTAGCGATGCTTCTCCGCTTGATACAAGTACTTACTCCACCCCGAATACCTTGTTTAAAAAAGTGATACATATCCATATCCGTCAGTAATTCTAGCTCTACTTTCGTACATTTCAACATGGCATCCCACGCCAATCCAGGCAAAGTGACATTCTGTGCAGGTTCTAACCCATACACACCCATACATAATCTCCTAAAGTTTTCAAACACGTCAGCCAATAACAACACATCTGATTTTAAATAAATATCAGCATAATCACCTAGTGTATTACACTTAAAGTGATCCCATACCAGTAGAACGCGACAGTATTCGTCATCGGAAATATTTGCATCGCGCATTTTATCATAGAATTTGTCATGTGATGGCACCGTGACGTCGTTCAATTTACTAAAGCTGTCTACGTACGCATAAGGGAAACTACCTTTCTTTCTCACTAAGTTGAAGTCGCTATCATTACTAAAATATTTCCGTACCTCCATACATTGATCATCTGCTAAATTCTGAGATAGAGTATCTAAGGATGCAGCCATGAATCTACAACTATCGATGAAACGTAAATTAATGTATTTCTTTTCCTGATACCATGACTGTTTACATATTCATCAACAAAATGTGCTTACCAAACGTTATATATTTTTCACTGTTAACCGGAAGTACGGTAATTTCTTCCGTTTCACTCGCTAACTGTTTAATGAACAGGTGAACATCATAACCACTGAGATTATGTAGAAAACGGGAGAAATGTAGGTACCTGATAGTTTAAGTTACACGTTGAATGTGCTGCACCACGATACTTACCAGTAACGTGACAGTGATCTCGTACTTTCGGATTTGTCGGATCGCCCGTAAAGTGCTTGCCGCATATGTAACAACATACACTGCGTTCATACGTAACCTGCTGTTCATCCGTTAATGGTGTCATTGGAACAATAGCTTTGAAATGTTCATTATATATCCGTTTTACATCACTTTCAGTCGTCTTATAAATATCTCCCTGCATTACTCCCCTATACAGCTCTAACTTAGACCACGCATCGTTTAACTACACTTAATATAATAACTAAACGAGTATGGTTCGTGTTTACACGTTTTTATCGTGAACGGTTTTTCGGGATCTGGTTCAGCCGTATCTACCGGTACTAAGAGCGCTTCAAAATCTGCATATATTACGAATGGTAGAACCATTTGTTTCTGATAGTTCGAAACGCGAGTATATTTTCCGCTAGAATTCCCCGTAGTTATTTGTTGTTTAACGGAAAATTTTGTATCCATACATAATGCTGATTATCTGTTTGTGTTACTGACGTAATAGGGTAATAAATTATGACTGCCTGTTTGGCTTTGGTAGTAATACAAGCATGCCCACAAATACATTGCTCCGTGACACGGTGCCAGTCTCGATTGTATCGTCTAACCCATAAACGATTAAAATGGTTTTATCTCAATACGTTGAATGCTGTTATCTGTTTGGTTACTGACTAATAAATAAATTAACATGGACTGCCTGCTTGTTTGAGTATAATACAGAGGCCTAAGACAACAACGTATACTGAGACGTAGTGAGTTCTGCAAAGAAATCGTCGTTGAAGAGAGCAATGCTGAAGACGACTTCATGCAGTCTCTCATTAACAACGCACAGAGACTTGAACAAAGCGCTCAGGAACTTGACGACATTGTTGAACAAAACCGTGCACAGGAACATGACAACAGTCACAGTGACAGGGTCCCAACGGACAATGACGCAGCTCCGGAGATCCAGGACGGAGAGAATGGCGCCAACAATGAGATGCACGGTAATGATGACGACATGGACGACACTGACGACGATGACAGTTAGTTTTGGGCAACCCACATTCCTATGACCATAGGCCGCACTATGCTTCCCCCCATCTACAACATCATGTGTGCGATGGCGTCAGGAGACTGTACCACCCAAAGCAATTCCGCATTCCTCATTATTTCCGGGTGGTACTGGCTCTTTTACGCACATCGCATCGTTACCTGGGAACGTCTCAGATTCACGGTATGTATTCACCTTTCTAGTACTAATGCCCTAACACTTCTGTATTTTTTTTCAGTTGGCCATCATAGTTCCGTTCGTCCGGAATTGTAATGTCGTGATTAGGAGAGCTCCTTGAGGAGCAGCTCGACTGTTCACTAGGCTTCTCACATTATACCTAGACTGGAATAATGTGATAAGCCTAGCTATTCTAAGTGGGTACGCTCACGCCATTATACATCTGGAGATGATATTGGAAACTGTCGAAGAGATTGCAGGACTTTACGAACTTATCAGAATTCAATGCAACTCTTCGGCAGATGGTCTTCACCAGTGATCGAGACAGACATAATAAGTATACCTACTATCAAGGATCTATACATACTAATACTATCTTTTCAGAAAAACGGTATCCTCAATAGTGCGGTCGCAGACTGGACTGGTGACTAACTGAGCGCACTAACTTACTAACTGACTGACTGACTGAGTGGGCTAGAGTGACAACCAAGTCACACCGATGGCCTTGTATTTGTGGAACAGGAAAGCGGGGTTTGTGACCGTGGGTTTGTGGTAATGATATGTAATTAGGTCGCACGGATAGCCTTGTAATTGTGGAACAGTAAAGCGGGGTTTGCGACCTTGGTTTTGTGGTAATGATGTGTAATTAGGTCACACATTGCGATTTTTTGACCTTGGTCCGGTGGGGACCTTGGTTTTGTGGCAACCTTGGAAATGTGGGACCTTGGAAATGTGGTGTGTTCCAAAAGTCTCCAATCTTACCTACTAATACAAACAAATGTTTCAAGTAAAAGTTATGTTTGCGCAGATACACATTTCTAAAATATTTTGAGATATACAGGGTGTTCAGCCTAAGCGAGACAACATGAAGTTTACTTTTTTTTTAATAGGACACCCTGTATATTTGTTTACCATCGAATTCAGCGTAAAACTCTGCATCTAGCCCTATCTGTTCTTTTCCCATAAATTGCGACGTTGTCAAGCTGGAGCGAAAAATATGAAAATTTGACGAAAATTGGTGCACTATAAATGCTGCCAAATAAACGTTATCAGTGATAAGCAACTAAACTTATTTGGTAGGTACGAAGGTAAAGGATGGCTGAAATGTCTGAACCTAGTAGAAGTTTCGTTTGGAGTTCGGGGTGTTTTTTGGATAAGCATTAATTCAGGAGATTTTAATTAGCAAAAAGTTCATTTTTTTAAATGGAACACCCAGTATATTATTTTACCATAGTGTAAAACTATTTTATCCCTTCGAATTATGTCTGTATAATGTACTCTCTAAAATTGATTGTTTTTAAGAAAATTGTATGTTTAGTTTATGATTTAAAAATATTCATGTTTTTAACAAGCAAGCTCTGAATGTGACGTTTAGAATACTTCTACTTTCGATAATTTTTTGTGACAAAATCAAACCAGTAATTTTCTACCTTTAAAAAATGCAATAAAATAAATAGGGTATCTACAAAACTCAAAATAAACAAATTGAACAAAAATAACTAACAACAAATAAGAAAGAACTAAAAACGTTAGATAACTATTTTATTAAACGTTCAAAATGACAACAATTCACTTCCATACAATAATATATGCGATCTTCAAAAGCTCTACTAGCACGATGTAACAAATCAACATCAGCAGTTCGGAAAACCACTCTAATTCTATTCTTCATGTCTTCCTTAGTGTTTTGTATACTTGTTCTTTGACATAACCCCACCAAAAAAATCCATTTTGTAAGTTCGAACAGGTGGGTTTTTTTATTTAAATATGGGAAATTCCTTAAAATTTATTGTCATTGGTTGGTTTCCCCTTTTTGTTTAAATTGCCGTAAATAAAATTTTAATGTTTTTATGTTTTTGAAATTTAAATAAATTAAATTCTTAAAATTTAGGGAGCATATTTCAAAATTCCCAACATTTTAACCGCCTTTTTGACTTATAGTTTAAAATGTTATTTAAAAAATTTTTTATTAACGTTTTTTGAAAATTTTTAAATAATAAAATTA